>BQNB010011294.1:0-81806 GCA_026074375.1 Tanacetum coccineum | reverse complement strand
TCTTGTCAGTTTTCCTGATGAAAGCTGAAAAGTTGACTTCAGTTGACTATTTTGCGTAAAAACGGTTATGATATAACCGGGATTTTGAGGAGTCTTGAAATTCGGGAGAGAATCACTTTTGATTCTTCTTTCCATTTCGGAGTATTTTGGTTGGCATTTAAGTAATTCCGGGAAGCTTTCCCGTGATTCGCGAAAATTGTCACGCAACGCGTATCGACACGACAATCTAATTAGGAATAAGTTTAAGTGATTTGGAAGTGCATAAATGAGCTTATTTATTTATTAAATTCATGGCTTGGAAAACGTTGGTTTAAAAACGTAAATCCTTGGTGTGTGATTTGAAAGCTGTCAAGAAAACGGTTATGTGTGTAAAATTCAGTAAAAGACTGTAACGGTCATTAAAGTGAAAATTTTGAGCAAGTTGATTTTTAACAAAGGTTATTTGGACATTTAACATTTTTTTACATTTGTGAGAATGGTTCGGTTGAGTGTTAAACAAAACAATTCGTGCTTTCGGTCCTGACCCGGCCGGTAACGTCTAAATAGAATTTTTGTATTGGATTAAGGTGATATGTGTAGTATGAGTGACCTAGATTATTGGAAAAGTGATTTTAAATGAAATGTGAATATTGACTAAACTTGGGTAACGTTTTAAATCATCAAACTTTAAGCTTTTAAGTGATTCCGACACGAAAAGATAAACCCGAGACCCCCTAGGATTCCCATTTGAGACGTGTACAAGGAGGAGATAACAAGGCTTCTTTTTAGCTTTGGTTGTCCATGCATGGTACACTTATATTCCTCCACCACCTTAACCACTTCACATACATGCATCATTTTGAAATTAAAAACACAAAAAATATCTCTTCTCACTCTCTATTCGGACGAAACACCAAACCACAAGAAACATTAAATTTTTGAAGATTACCAAGAACACAGGGTTGAAAGATCGATAGTGGGTTGATATTAGATAGACGTAGGTTATAGAAAATGGTTTTTGGGTCTTTCTTTTGCGTAGAAATCGAACCAAACTCACCAAAAGTTGTAAGTTTTCTAAATTAATTTAAGTTGTACTTCTATGCTTATTTTGGTGTCTTAACACTAGTTGTACAAGTTGATCGTTGTGAAATCGAGTTTTGAAAATGAAATGAATGGTAAAAAGGTGTGTATGTGTGCGTCGAAATCAAAAAGAAAGAGGAAAGGGTCTAAAGTTTGAATATTTTGGTTGTTGTGATAAAATAACATTTTGACAAAGTGATTATTAGAGCTTGTTTTAGGATTTTTGCATAAAAATAAGCTAGAAAAAGCTTATTTTATTTTCGGGCTTGTTTGGTTTGGGCTCAGCCCAACCTACGGTTGGAAGAGAGTATTGGGTTCGGCCCAATACCACTCAGCTTATTGTTTCGAGCTTATTTGGTTTTTGAGTTTATTTGGTCTCTAGCTTAAAGGCTTATTAGGTTTTGTTTGGTTTCGGTGTGGCTTCGGCCCAACCAAGGGGTCCGTTTGGTTTGATCTAGGCCCGACACAAGAAGTGTGCTCGGCCCACTTGGTCTCGGCTTATTTATAAGCTCATGAAGAGCTTATGGTTTGACTTATTTTTGAGCTTATGGCTTATTGTGTTTTTGATATGTATTAAGCTTATATCTTATTGATTCCGGCTTATATATTGAGCTTATAGCTTATCCGGTTTCGGCTTATATTTTTGGCATAAGCTTATTCAGTTTTGGCTTATATTTTTGGCTTAAGCTTATGCGGTTTCGGCTTATATATTTTGGGCTTTGGCTTTACGTTTGGCTTATATATATTTGGGACTTCTTTGGCTTATTATTTCGGAATACGCTTTATTTAGGGGACTTTGCTTATTGGGATTCGGCCTATTTATTTTCGGCTTAACTTTGGGCTTAAATATATAATTGATATTTGGCTTTTTTGTGTTGGATTGGGATTGTTATTTATGAATATGGAATTTTTAGTCTTAGAACCTGGTTTAATTATCAGGCTAAACTTAAAATCTTAATGGGCCATAAGGCCCAATAACTAGAAAACAGACGTTTGGACTCGAATTTGGTTTAAAATGGCTATGTTGGACTTAACAAGAGTTAATAGACTAGCTTGGGGCTTTCAGGCCCAAGAGGGGAAAATAAATGTCTTGAATGCTAAGAATGAACCTATGGATTTTAATTATCACGGAAATAGAAAATGATTTAAATTGAACTATTTTGTCACGTTTGGAAAAGCACGTTGAAAGTATAAACTTCTTGACATTTTGTCGGAAATTTTGGAATAATGTGGGAAAATTATTTTGCGACAACTCGGCTAAAGGACAAAAGAATAATTTTAAAAGGAAAAGGGGTTAAGGGCAAACGATTTAACATGGACACGCAAGGACGATAAAGATTTTATACTTACCCCGTCAAGCCCGATAAAGTGACGAAAGTAATAAAATATTATTATTATTATATATATTTATATATTTAAATATATATAAAATAACGTTGCAAAAATATCTATTCGTTTATTTTCGATCTTCGAACTCCCACTTATCTCTCGTCAGATTTTCTTGGACCGTTGGGTCGATTGTTTCATTAACATTTTTGGCTATGTTTTGAGTTTTTGGTGTCGTTGTTGCACTTAGCCCAAGTGTTTTGGAGTCGTGTTGAGTATTTTACCACACAACCATAATATGAGATAACGGTTTTGGTAAAAGATAACGGTTTCGTTATGAGATAACGGTTTCGTTATGAGATAACGGTTTTGGTAAAGATAACGGTTTCGTTATGAGATAACGGTTTTGGTAAAAGATAACGGTTTCATTATGAGATAACGGTTTTGGTAAAAGATAACGGTTTCGTTATGAGATAACGGTTTTGGTAAAAGATAACGGTTTCGTTATGAGATAACGGTTTTGGTAAAAGATGACGGTTTCGTTATAAGATAACAGTTTTGAGATAAAAAGTAAAGGCTTGGTGATAAGAAAAGGGGTTTTTGTAACGGTATTGAGAATCTTGGTGTGTGTAAAGACGAACACTTGTACAATAAGACAACTTTGTACAAATATTAATAAGGTGTCGTAAATGACTAGGTCGTAGTCGGGTACTGCTGTGCGCTTGCGTTGAGATTATTTGTGCTTTGAGTTTGAGATTTGTGTTGTTGCCTTATTTGCTATTGAGGTGAGTTCTCGTAGCCTCGTTTTTCTACTGTTTTTCCGTTGGGGGAAAATGATACTCAAATGTGTTTTGAACTATTTTGAATTGAATTATGCGAAATGTGGTTTTGTTTTTGGGACAAGATATGTGCTTACGACTGCTATGTGAATATTATGTGTTGCATGCTTGTTTGGATCGGAGGGGTACGCCAATCCTAGTATTTGTGTGATTGTTTGGATCGGATGGGTACGCCTACCCAGTATTTGTGTGGTTATTGGATCGGCTGGGTACGCCTACCCTGGTATGTGTGAGGTCCTGACCTAATCTAGTGCTCCAGCTGGTAGGCCCTTTAGGTACGTAAGTGACATATGGTGATCGACTAGCGGGATTGCTAGGTCGTGTTACATGACTAGCGGGGATGCTAAGTCATGGGTTGTTTGCATATATTCACTGTCATATTGCACTATTGTCCACTGTTTTGAGATATTGGCACAGCTTTTGGGTTTAAGGTCAAACCTACGAGCTCACCAACATTATTGTTGACATTTTCGAGTATCATTTTTAGATGTATCAACTAAAGGTAAGTAAATGATGTTGGAAGACCAATATGTATACCCAAAGGGGTTGCGTCAAGATGGGTTACAATTGTTTTACTGCCAAGTCGTAACTTGTAAAATTAATGTAAATCCAAATCTTTTCTATGTAAATTGTAAAGTGTATGATCTTGTATCTTGTGCGATGAATGGTATCGTTGCATCCCGTGTTTCCGCCACTGGTAGGGTGTGACACTTTATCCTTAAAATGATGGGCAATATATCGAAACATAACATAGACGGTAATTTTAACCAAAATTTAAAAAAAAATTATGACACATGCCGATGAAAACCGAGTATTAATAACGTATCATGGATAGGAATTTATATGACTAGCACAAAAACCCTCAGAATTCCACCCCAAAAATGTGAGATTCGCCTTTAAATCTATAGGAATTCGGGTATCCATTTTTGATACCCAAGATAGTTAATACCTTTTAGCTTGTTCGAGTTAAGGTTCAAATGCAGTCATATGTGTCTATTCTGTCGTTACGGATGTGTATGTCTGGTCTTTGTCGCCTTTTCTGGAGCATTGGTATCGGTATTAAATTTTATAAGTGTACCGGTAGTGTATTAAATTCTAGAACTTGTTTTTGTGATGCATCCTGATGTGGAGGGTTGCGAAGACTTCACAAGAAATTTTACAATCCTCTAGGCAGTGTACCTAATCGTTGCAGTGTAGTATAGGCAAGACTCAGGGTTGTTGTCGTTGTCTAGGGGAATAGGTTGGGAAGGCTTGATCACGGTCTAACAAAATTCTAAAGGCTGAAAGAAGATCATTTTTGTGTTTTTATATTTATAAGAAAGCGGGTAAATCTATGGTTTGAGAGGTTGGTTTGTTTAACTAATAACTAAACTAATTAATATCTAATCTAATGATGATAACTTTATGATAAGCAAATGTATTTACCTAATCATGCACTACTCCTCAGATTGCTTATCCTAGATCCGTTGCTTTTTGCTTTGTCTTACACTTTGTGATGATTTATGTTAAGTATTTCCTGTGTTTGAAGGATTTACTGAACCCGCCGCCTATTTAATATTCCATTAAGGCAATGCACAAGTAAGGAAGTATGAAGACTATTACCAGACCCCTAAGAGTATATTAAATGCATGTGAAATAACTTAAGAGGGATTCCACATTATAATGGGTTAAGTAGTATTGAAGAAACTTGTTAAAAAAACTGTGGTATCTTTCTCCACTTACTGCATTTCCCTAGACATATCAATAGCGATATAGACAAAAGCTGGTTTTCTAAAGCCTAACGCGCATATTCATCAACAAGAAGCAACATCAAAAGGATCTACAATCTAAGCTTCATGCAATCATAAATAAATACAAAGGAGGGTTTAGCCTCGCATGTTATAAAGGAAGCAAGTAGATAAATCAATCAAACAACACATAGACATATTAAATGATTAATGATAAATAACCTTACTTGATTAAAACATGGATTCAAAGTAGTACAATAGGGTTTTGAGGCCCTAAAAATGACCTATAAAGCTCCTAAAACGACTAGGGTTCGCCTCCCTAGGTTTATATAAATTTATCCCAAAGTTGCACACTAAAACCCAAAAAATGGATTTATATTTATAGAGATGTCGACGCGATGGCGTCGCTTTGCAATCCTCACGCCGTCGCCACGTAGATGATTCTAGATCCTCTTTAAGTCGGCCACGTCCTGACGCCGTCGCCAAATTCCTAACGTCGTCACTATATAGATCACGACGGCGTCGCTTTATGCCTGCGACGGCGTCGCTTTATGTCTGCGACGCCGTCTCCAGCCACTGTTTGCATAAATCTTTAAGAGATTTTTTGTAGGTCTGTAATCTTGTCCGTTTCTTCTCCAAATGAGCCCATGTCACGTGTATTTCCTCCAAAAGCCATCCAATAGGCTAAAAACTTGAAAATAAACGATTAAGCACATAATCTGGGCATATTTGCATGATTTAAGGGGTTAAATGACCCTGAAATAGTGTATAAAATGACACCTCATCAATCCCGAGACGACATATTGAGTATTAGGATTTTCTAGATAAGAGGCACTAGGATTAACCCATGTTTTAAACTCGTAATTGTTACTATGGTCACATCGATCATATAACTATCCCACACCCGTGCTTCGCACTCATTTTAGTGCAAGACTCTCCTAGTACACCCTTCCGAGCCTATCCTTTTCATGGTTCTCTTAATTTTTTGGTTAAGCCAGACTATTAATGAAGAACATTGTTAACCCTTGAACCAATTGTTACACCCAAATCGCCTTAGCCCACCTTGTATGTACTCACCTTTAGTACATTATTGTTTTAACCCAAGTTAATTATTGAGTACACGGTTGCTAAGCCCTTATCCTTGTCAATACAGTTTTGGGACGATTGGGATTCATGGTAGTATTTATTTCACGAAAGAATGGAGAAGAAAGTTAAATCAATACCCCCATATGTTTGTCAAATGATCTCCATGTTATGTTGATCCACCTCAATTCGGGTCATTAGTTAGATTGTAATTATGAGTTCTAAAACTCAAGTGTAAGGGTGCATCTATAAGCCCCAAGTGATGTATTATGTTATTTGAAAAAAAAGAAAAACTGAAAAGAAAAAGAAAAGAGATTGATGTAGAGTTTTTTTGAGTTTGTATATCTTTGTCCGAGTCTTTGGCTTAACAACCCAACCAACGTGTACTCGAATAAGTAATTAGCTAACCCTTTCACCCCAAATTCACCTAAAAGTCACTCCCCAAATGTATCCTATTTGTTTATGTTTTCATTTATGTTATCTTACACCTACACCCCACAACCCTTTAAAAGACCTCTTTGATAGTAATGATTAATACTTGCGCCTAGCGGTGGAGGTTCGATCCTTTACCAAGCCTATGGTAATTTATATGCTATGACAGGTAATGAGTGTTAATTTTCCGTTTCCCATAGTTCTTATAATTTATTATACACCCGAGAGAAAGAGAGAAACCCAAACACTTATGTGAGGTGCTAGTATATACTTTCCGTGTTTTTAATTAAGAGGTCTAGAAGGGGTGTTGTAAACTGCTGTTTAAGAGTACGGTTAATAATGCCCCCAATTATTTCTATTGTCTAGGTAGAAAAGCCTATTTTGCTGAGGGATAACAATCCCAAGTGTAGGGGGCATTTTATGAGGTATCATTTTATACACTATTTCGGGTTCATTTAACCCCCTAAATCATGCAAATATGTCCAGATTATGTTCTTAATAGCTTGTTTTCATGTTTTTAGCACTTGGATGGCATTTGGATGCAAGTACACGTGACTTTTTTTTTTTTTTTTTTTTGGGCAAGAAGAAGGACAGCCTATGACTCTATACCATTTGTCTTGAATAATTGTGCTTACACGCGGCATGAGACGGCGTCACAGACTTCAAGCGACGGCGTCAGGATTCTCAAGGTGACGGCGTCAAGGATTTGACGACGGCGTCAGGACGTAGGCGACTTAAAGCGGCTCTAGAAGATTCTACTTGGCAACGGAATCACGATTACAACACGACGTCGTCGCGACACTTTTCTTATTTATAAAAAACCGATTTTAGGGTTTTTAGTGTGTAACTTTTGGGAGACGAACCTTAGTTTTAGAAGACGACTTTGGTAGCCTTGAGGCTCGTTTTTAGGGTGTTATAACCCTTTTGTAACAGCCTCAACTGCATGATTTAATCAAGTGAAGTTCATTTATCCTTTATCACTTAATATGTCTATGTGTTTTGTGATTGATTCTTGTTCTTCTCCTTTATTTGCCATGCAAGGCTATATCTATTAGTATTTACTTATGATTGCATGAAACCTAGATTGTAGATCCTTTTAATGTTGCTTCTTGTGATGGATGTTCGCGTTAGGCTTTAGAAAACTAGCCATAAGATATTAAATTGGCATAGACGTCTTGGGAAACGCGAGTGTGTAGAAAGGATACCATCGGTAAAAGTCTTCATACTACCTTACCCCTAATATAGTTGATCCCTTTTAAGATATTTCAATTGCATTTAATATACTCTTAGGGGCCTTGTAATAGTCTTCATACTACCTTACTTGTGCGTTGCCTTAACGGAATATTAAATAGACGACGGGTTCGTGTAATTCGTTCATGACTTAGGAAATACTTACACAAATCATCATGAGTGTGACAAAGCAACAGGATTAGGAGAAGCAATCTGAGGATTAATGCATGATTAAGTAAATATGTTCGTTTATCATATAAGTTATCACCAAAGTAGTTTAGATTTATTTTATTATTATTAGTTTAATTAGATATAACAAACCAACCTCTCAACCATGATTTTACTGTTTTTATAAATAAAAAATACAAATAAGAATTTCTCTCACCCCATAATAGACCTATGTGAGATCTTGATCGAGTCTTCCCAACCTATTCCTCTAGAGAACGATAACAACCCTCGAGTCTTGCCTATACTACACTGCAATGATTAAGTGCACTGCCTAGGGAGTTGTAAAACTTCTTGTTGATGTCTAACGACAACCGCATCAAGTTTTTGGTGCCGTTGCGTGAGGAAAAGTTAGGTTTCGATCATTGTTTATCTTAGGTCTACTCGCTTGATTCCTATCAAGTGAGATTTTATTTTCAGTAAATTAGCTTTCTTGTAGTCTATCTTTTCTTTGTGCCTTTTGTTTGTAACTCTTTCGTTCACCAGCATGATGTATGAAAGACCACCTACCACACCATTTCAAAACCCACCACGAAACACAACCTTCCCATTCCAAAGATATATCTTGGTGTTCCAACAACATCAAGATGAATCTATCTACAATGTGTGGACTCGTTTCAAAAACCTAATCCAAAGAGTCCCTCATCATGGCCTCGATTTATCGTCCCTTACCTAATTCTTTTATGATCATTTTGACGACTATACTCGAATAGACCTTGACTTTATAGCAGATGGGAACCTTAGGGAATTAAGTGATGAAGAAGCATGGGAAGCCATAGAAAATTTTGCCTAAGGCCAAAAAGAATGGGACAACCAACCAAACATTATTTCTAAACAAGAATTAGCAAATTAAAGGCTCAAGCTAAAAGATTGTTTAGAAATGAGAAGGATTGGGTTGAGATGCATACAGGGTATAGCATGGGATATGGTGGAAAATTCAAACCCACCAAGTACCCCACAAGTCCTCCATCATTTAAGGAAAACACATCGCCTGTGACTTACTCGGATGAAGTAGAAGAGACTATAGGACTCCCGATTAAGGTAGAACCTTTTTACGAAACACCACTAGAGGATTTAGCCTTGAATACTTGTAATCATGACATTCCTCTTAGCTCTAGGTAAATTCCTAGTTTTGATGAACCGGAGCCTCATCTACAACCCTTTCCTAGTTTCCCATCCTTAGAATTAGATCTAGGAGAAGAAAGAGACCCGAAATCCCAATTCAAACCACACTAGTTCTTGATAGTTTTAGGATAAAGGAAGTAGACCATTTGACCATTCATACACCACCTTCACCTCATGTGGGATCTTTCCACCCTAAGGATACGTATTGCTATTATCACCCATGCATTGATGATCTTAAGAAACATTATGGATTTAAACCAGGTTTATTTAGGAAAAGTGGATCCCTAGGTGTTGATTTTTTAAATATGGATATGATAGAAGATGATTGGGAATTGGAACCGAAAGAAGTTTCTTTTCTAGGAAGGAGACTTAATTTGCCCGTTAGGCCAAAAGAAGTAGAGAATGTTAGGATTAAAGAAACATACTATTTGGAGCATATAATTCAACAACTAATTTTTTAGCATGTGACCCCTTCTCACAACAATGGTGTGTACCGCTACTATCACCCGCACTTGAACTCAAGTTTAGGGGAACCCTCCCCTTTATCTGTTAAATAAGGGTAGAGTCAGACTCGTGAATCGAACAAAATCAAGTGCTTTTTGGGAGTCAACCCAATATTTATTATTACCTCATTTAGGAGTGTCTTGTGTTTTAATTCTTTATTGTTTATTCTGTTATGTTTGAATTATTTTTGTATTCATGCTTTGCTTTTTTTTTAACTTCTTCTTATTGACAATCAAAGGTTTTTTATAAATAAGCTGTAGGGGCATATTCAGTTTATAAGAACCCAATTCAAAACATATAAAATTAATTGTTTAGATTTCGCGTCAGTTTCGAGTCATATGATTGTAATAATTAATTTCAGGTTTTATGCAGTGTTTTACACAGGATATAACTAACAACATGGTGTGAGGAAAAATTTTTACTAGAAAAATATAGAAAAAAACTCTCTTTATAGTGTGGTTGGAGACGGCGTCAGGATTAATCTTGACGGGGTCACGCCCCCAACAATGTGAAAATTCGAAAATTTTCAATTATTTTTGAAAAATAAATTATGCAATATCTAAAATTTGTAATTATCTTTTAAACCTGTAGAAACCTATAATTACATCATACTTTCATCCTAACTTTACTGCTTTCATAGAGTCAACCCTAAAGTTTTGTTGTATATATCATTATCCCGCCAATTTTACGCTTGGTGCAGTTGTCTTTGTCTTTGATTTACATGTTATATTTGATGAGAAGAAGCTTGAAAGTTCTTAGGAAGTTTTATTAGACGATTCTTGGGGGACGATTTAACCAGTTATCGCATGTTTCTTCGCCATTATTGAGCAAACCAGGGGAGTACTAGTTTCTTTTACTTGTTTTCTTTTCCCTTTATTCATTCATACGGGTACTTTTAAAGAACATTAGGGATAATGTTCAACTTAAGTGCAGGGGAAATAAGCCTTAGAAACTATTCTTTCAATTGCCATTTGCTTTGCCCTTAAAATGATGGGTAATATATCAAAACATAGCATAAAAAAGTAATTTTAACCAAAATTAAAAAAAAATTATGACACATATCGGCGAAAACCGAGTATTAATAGCGTCTCATGGATAGGAATTTATATGACCAGCACAAAAACCCTCAAAATTCCACCCCAAAAATGTGAGGTTCGCCTTTAGATCTATAGGAATTCGGGTATCCATTTTTGATACTCAAGATAGTTTATACCTTTAGCTTGTTCGAGTTAAGGTTCGAATGCAGTCATATGTGTCTATTCTGTCATTACAGATGTGTACTATGGTATTTGTCGCCTTTTTTGAAGCATTGGTACCGGTATTAAATTATATGAGTGTACTGGTAGTGTATTAAATTCTAGAACTTGTTTTTGTGATGCATCCCGAAACCGCATAGTGAGTATTAGGATTTGCTAGATAAGAGGCACTAGGTTTAACCCATGTTTTAAACCCGTAATTGTTACTATGGTCACATCGATTATATAACTATCTCACACCCGTGCTTCGCACTCATTTTTAGTGCAAGACTCCCCTAGTACACCCCTTCGAGCCTATCCTTTTCATAGTTCTCATAATTTTTTGGTTAAGCCGGACTATTAATGAAGAGCATTGTTAACCCTTGAACCAATTGTTATACCCAAATTACCTTATCCCACTTTGTATGTACTCACCTTTAGTACATTATTGTTTTAACCCAAGTTAATTATTAAGCCCTTGTCCTTGTAAATACCATTTTAGGACGATTGTATTATAGAGAAATATGAGAGGTGGAAGATTACATACACTAAAACCTATAGAATGGTAACCAACACCCTTTCCATGTTTGGAGAGGGTTGTATTTACAGGGATAGAACCCTATGTGACACCTACTATGGGCTTCTTGGGCCGGACTTGGTTTAACGTGGGCTTAAGCCTAAAACATGGACAATATTAGCTTAAATTCAAAGCATGTTAGTCCCGACTAGCCTATCACAATACAAGACTTAATCTAAACAAAGACGACCGACTACATTTATGTTTGACTTATATAAAATAAGGTTAACAATCTCCCCTAATGTTGAGGTCTTCTTTGATCTCCCTAATCTTGACATTCTTGTTTGACTGGTGACATTCTTATTGGAGGTTATCTTGATTTGACTTTGTCTACCCCAATGTTGAAGATATGACTTTTAAGCTTTGCCTTCTTTGTTCTTGTCTTCGTCTTTTCTTGTTTGTAATGGCTCTTGTTTATTCATGCTTTGTTATCTTGATCTTGAGCCTTCGTCTTTTGACTTTGAGTTCTTGAGATCATTAATCTTGCATCATCTCCTTGACTTGAATCATCTTGATTTGACTTTCTTGATCATCTTGTGCTTTTGGCCGACATACTCATATTGATTTCATTCTTGTTTGACTTATATAAACATAAGACTAACAATCTTCCCCAATAGACTATTCATTATTTGACTTTCAAGCTCTTTGATGATGAGGAAGTTTAGTATCAACAATCTTGATGCTAAATGATTGACTTTGAAAGCTTGAGTATGAGCATGTGTCAATGAATCCGACTTCGCTGGTACAAGGTTGCAACACCGATGTTTAAATCTGCATTTAAAAGTTAGTGATAAACAACAGAATTGGACGGAAGTGTCTTTGTCACTACGTCGAATACGGTTGCAATAACCACAGTTCCCTGTTAATCAGTATAAATACTGCATGTGATCAGATAGAATTCATATGAATCTTCTTGACAGGGTTTCGCAGTTGTACTAGCCATTCTTGTTACTGGAGCGTCTCAAAGCAGACAACACGGTAAGAGTGAATCAGGTAGTTACTATCTTTCTGATTGAGTCGTCAATTCGTATACTGAACCAAATCGATATCCAGTTGGCACAAGCTTGATTCATATAGAATCTTGCAAGTCACCTACCGCAGAGCTGTTTGAGGTTGACTCTGGAAGGATTTCTATTCGTCACTGTGAATACTAAAGAGTATCACTCTGAATGTTCTGGCAAGATCTCAAGGATAATGCGTAGGACTGTTTGATACCAAATGTTGTTTAAGGGTGAACAACAAGTGTTATACATGGATTGTGTCCTAATAAGATTTATAATGATGATCTCTTCTGGCTCCAGACTCGATTTGTAAACTTTGAGTACTCGAAGGCTGGAGCTAATTGCTACCTATTCAATATCAACAATATCGGAGTGAGATGTTAATAGATAACGTGTGTATCTCAGTGACAAATGAGACAAGTCTCTTTTGAGAGAAACTCGAATGGTTGGGAAGGGTTGTGCATTGCATCACTAGGTCCATGACGACTTTCTTCAATACCAACAATCATCATTATGATTTTGATAGATTATGTATTGACCCGGTTTCTGCCTAAAGTGTATGGAGGGCTTTTTTTCTTTAGATATTTTATCCTTACATGTCTTTTTCATTCTTTAACCCTTTCAATGCTTACCAAGACGTCATTACTAACACTTGTTGTAATTGTTCCAGTGTTAACTCATATCTTAGTCGGTATTATTCCCTTTTCTCATTCTTCACCAAATCTTACCTAAGGACTTCTATTTCTATCTATGAAATGTCTATGGGTAGATCCCTCCGGTTCTGGTTGGATCATAGGACTTATACCTAACCTTAACCACCTTATGACTTCATCGACGTCGTGAGTTAATTGGTTGTTTGGTATAGAGATCGAAACCATAAAACCTTGAAAATCAATCAAAGTGTTTGATAAAATCAAAACATTTTAACACTTTGAGAGTTTCATTTATTTTGAAATACGCCCCCTTTACATGTGCATCGATATTAGTAATTGTTTCGCACGTGTGGGTAGAAGTTATACACTTAGAGTCTTAAAGATCACATTCTTCTAGATCACATTTTAATCACATTTTCTCTCGTTATTTTAAATATAAATCTTTTAGTATTTGAAATACAATTGATTAAAATGACATTTTCTTAAAAACGTGTGAGGAGAAGAATGTATACATAGCATGAAATATGAAACATATTATTGATTGCCTTTGTGAATAGTGTATATTATGACTTGAAATTTGATATACTACATTTTAATTTCACTTGAATGTTTTTGGATACATAAAATTAACATTTATGAGATGTACCCAAAATACATTAAAAGGCTGTTAGTTTTATAAAGATCCCCCTCAAATAATGATCCGCATAAAAATGACATTTTAAGTACCACAATTTTAAGAAATTATCTGAGGAAGGGAGTGTTGAACACAACATTTGAACAAATACCACTTATTATGGAAAGATACCACAAATTATATTTTAAACAATTTGATATTGAAAGTTCTTTTTTAAAAAATTATGTTCAACGGTTTTTAAAACACATGATAGAAGACTTATCTTCTATTTGTAGAGTAAGTGCACTTATGTGTACACACCCCTAACATTTGAGTTCGGGTTACAGTCTAAAATGACTGCAAGCCATTGTTATGAGCTCAAAACTTGGAATGTTTTGCATAATAGCTCAAGACCGAGAAAATTATACTTTCTCGTTGACAGGATAAATTATCTTTAAAGACACTTTCCTTACATTGAGGTTCGAGTTATGCACTGAATTGTACATAATTCATTGAGAAAATTAGAAATGACATGTTTTGAAATGTTTGAACTCTTGCTCGAACTTCATTTACACACCTGTGTCAATGTTAATCGACATTTCTAAGTACGTAAATGTTATCGATTCCAAGAGACATGTCAAGAAGATTCTTTTGGTGTTTTTGTAATTTTCTGATTTTATATTTGTTTTTCTAGATTTTATATTTTTGTATTTTCTTTTTCTTGGTTTTATATTTTTGTATTTTATTTTTTCAAAAAATATTTATAAATCAAAATAAAGAGACAAAAATATTTATAAGTGATGTTTAATGTATATCAAGAAGATTCTTTTGCCAGAACCTCCAGTTCATCTGGAGTCAAATATCTCATACCAAGTCGTCTGACGAGATACTTAAACCTATCTTCGGGTAAGGCTTTAGTAAACAGGTCAGCTAACTGGTATTCAGTTCCGACAAAGAATAATTCAACAATACCCTTTTCAATCTGTTCCTTGATAAAGTGATATCTGACATCAATGTGCTTGGTACGGAAATGTTGGAGTGGACTGCACGAGATGGCTATGGTTGCCTTTGAGTCACAATACATAGGTATTTTATCAAAGTGAAAGCCATAATCTGTGAGCTGAGTTCGCATCCAGAGAACTTGAGCTCAACACGTAGATAGAGACACATACTCGGCTTCTGCTGAAGACATTGAAGTGCAGTCCTGCTTCTTTGACGACCAGCTGACTAGCTTATCACCTCCTAGAAATTGTATGCCACCAGATGTGCTTTTACGTTAATCGAGACAGCCCGCATGATCCAAATCTAAAAATGCAGTTAGTTCGAAACCGGTGTCCTTCGGATACCAGAGTCCCATGTTAATGGTATTCTTAAGTTACCGAAAGATCCGTTTAACCTCCTTGAGGTGCTTTTCAGTTGGTCTCGCTTGATAACGAGAACAATAACATGTTGCATGTATAATATCCGGTCTACTTGTTGTTAAGTACATGAGTGCTTCGACCATGCTACAATATTTTGTTTGGTCAGCAGGGGTTCCACTCATATCAGCATCTAGGGGTTTAGTAGCCATTGGAGTACCAATGCTATCACATGAGGTCATACCATACTTTTTAAGTATCTCTTAAGCATACTTAGCTTGGTTTATAAAGATACCACGTGAGGATTGGTGAATCTGAATTCCTAAAAAGATTTTCAGCTCCCCCATCATAGACATTTCAAACTTGTTGTGCATTAGTTTTTTAAACTTTTTGGAAATTTTTGGGTTCGTAGAACCAAAAATAATGTCATCGACGTAAATTTACACAAGCATTGTGTCATCCCATTTTTTAGTTATGAACAGAGTTGGATCAATAGAACCTTTTGAGAATCTTTTGGATACCAAGAAGTTGGAGAGTTCATCGTACCACGCTCTTGGAGCTTGCTTGAGTCCATATAATGCATTCTTGAGAAGGTAGACTTTGTCAGGATGATGTGGGTCTACAAATCCATCTGGCTAGTTGACGTACACTTCAACCTTCAGAGGTCCATTCAGAAATGTTGTCTTGACGTCCATCTAGAACTGTAAAATGATTTGTGTACACAAACGCAAAGAACAATCCGTACAACATCCAACCAAGCAACTGGTGGCAAAATGACTCTTCGATAATCAATCTATTCCTTCCTTTGAGCATATCCTTAGCCACAAGACGAGATTTATTGCGAATGAAAGTATATTTCCTCATCTAACGTTTTTTTTCCAGACACTTATGTTAATGACATTTTTGATTGCAGCTCAGTGGTATGTTCACTAATTTCCCTATAATCAACTCGATCAACGATGAAGTTCTTCCTTCATTGATTCAAATCCATTGGGGCCAAAAAAAAATCAGCCATGGCACTTTGATGTTCTTTGTTCGGTTTGACACAACGTTGATGCGAACATTACACATCTCGCCATCTGTTTCCTTCTAGCTGACGTCTTGTTCTCACGATTCAGACGGATTTCCCATGACTTGTTCTAATGGATGATCTTTTGTCCAACGTTGTGTGGAAAAGATGGTGTTGATAGAAGAGTATGCATGTTTTGACGTTTCAACATGACGAGACGAGTCTCTCCTTGTTTTATACGGTGTACTAAAGATGGTTGAAAATTCCTCAGTCCGTCAAATTGTGCCATTTTCTGTATTTGTTTCTGCTTGAATAATGTCTCATGTGCAGTGACAGTTGTACTCTGAGGGTTGGAGTTTGATTTGTTGAAATGAATGATCAATGGGAGGTTGATCTGCAACATCGGTTGTTGTAGAAGTTGATTGTTTTATGTTGTTAACGTTTATCGTGATAAATCAAGCATCCCCCCCCGCACTAACAGCGGAAAAAAGAGAAACGAAAAAAACCAAGGGGGGGAAAAAAAAGGAAAGACTTTGATCCCACCATGAGAAGATACCATTGAGTAGTTCACTGAACAACGGACTATAAAGCAATTCCACTCATTTGACGTTGTTTTTCTGTGTCAGCAACAATGAAGAACATATTTCTGGACTTTGTGGACCGGAACTTAAACGAGTCTTATTCAAGTACCCCGTTGCCAGACATTGTGGAACTGGGTCAGAACAGACATGATCTGACGCATTTGAGCAATTCGTCAAAGTTAACATGAATAAGTTTCACTATCATTCTTGTTTCTCAATGTTAAATACCCCCTGTAAGCATTTGACTGAGTAGAAAACCCAACAAAAATACATTCACATCACCTTTATTTCCTTCATTTTATCAAGATTTTCACCATCTCTGATGATGTAGCAGAGAGAACCAAAGATGTGAAAGAACTTGACTGACGGTTTCCGGGCATTGATGATATGATAAGGTGTTTTCTCATGTCGAGGAATTACAAGTGAACGGTTTTGAGTAAAACATGCTGTTGCAATTGCTTCAGCCCAGAAGAACAAAGGAACTTTAGCGGCGCTTAGCATGTTCCCGACAGCCCTGCAACAGAGTACGGTTCCGTCTTCCACAACACCGTTGTGTTTCAGGTGTTCGAGCAGTTGACGTTTCGTGTCTGATTCCCTCTTTTGCAAGGTATGCATGAAGAGTTTTATTAAGAAATTTCGTGCCTTTTGTCAGTTCGAACCTGTTTGTCACTTGAGATTGGAAGTCTCTCTTTTGGGACAAGTGTAAAGAAATCAATGGGAACTCCAGGTGTTTTTCGTCTTTGGACCACTCAAGAAGTGATCCATGTATATCGGAGATAAGTCAAATTCCAACAATTACAAGAACATATTTCTTTCCATTAAAGCTTTCTACCCGCATTGGACCACATAAGTCCATGTGTAGAAGTTGTAACCGTCTTTTAGAGCTCAGGGGGTAGTCTTCGTGAAAAAACTTTCTTATGCTTTCCCTAAACTCACAAGAAGAACAAAGATAATCTTTTGACGAATTTCAATTTTGGAAGGCCAGTCACAATATCATTCTTTGAAAGCAAGTTGATGGTGTCGAAGTTTAAATGAGATAGACGACGATGCGATAACCATGCTTGAGACGATGTAGCTTTAGCCATTAAGCAAATTGGATTGGGAGAAGTTGTATCTTGAAGAGTGATGGAATAAAGATCTGTGCCACGAGAACCTATGATAAATCATTTTCTTTCAAATCACGGATGTAACATGTAGACTTCCAGAAAAGCAACTTCCGAATTCGCATCACAAAAATGACCAACGGAGAATAAATTGATTAAGATCCCTTCGACGTAATAGACCCTTTTGATAGTAATAAGCACCTTTGGAACCAGATCTCCATACCAAGAATTGGTGCAATATGATCATTTCCAACCTCACTCGTGCCCAGAAATTTCTCCACAAAAATAGGATAGAAGCTTGAGAATTTCCGGTCATGTTGCTTTGAAGCCACCCAGATCTACGTTGAATAGAAATTAGCTCGACGCGCTGCAAAAGAGATTTAAGACAATGGAGATTAGACATCAGTGGAACACCCTAGAGTCTTATGTTCCTAAAATATTAGCAGTTCTAGATTATTCCTAGAGGCATTCTAACGTTGGGTTAACATTTTCTTTTGAGACTTAGGTTTCCAATTATATCCGGATGGTGTATACTTTCGGATACCACAACTGCATGTCTTACTAACTTGCTCATATAACTTCCTAGTTATGTTTCTAGATTTCTTGACAGTGGAGTCTGTTGCAACGGTTTTCTTACTGATGTTGCAACAGAATGGTTTCATTCACATTATGCTTGGGTTCTCTATACTAAATAGGCAACGCCATTGGTGTCTAGTCCTAGAAACACGCCATTTATAAATGCAAACACAACAAATCATGATTGTCAATTCAGCACACAATAGTAGGAACTTTCCACAAAGTAACACAGACAAAGTTAACATTTGAGGTCTTAGCAGTCCAAACTGTCCCATTACACACAGTTACATACGTTATTATTTTGAAAACTTAAACTTCTACATGGTCTTCTACTCTTGCTTCTTGCCCTTGACTATTGTTAGACATGACTCTATCTTCCAGATGATTGCTCTTAAGCTGTGGTCAGCTAACACTATATTGGGAAATTATCCTGTAAAAGAAGACACTAACGTTTGTTAGGTTTCCTAATGTCTTGATGCAACTGAGGTGTTCTCAGTTTGATTTTAAATTTGTGTGCCACTAAAAAGATTTATACATTCCTGGTTCGCGTCACATTTGTGTTCGACAATTGGCAACCTATTCTGAGCAAAATCTGTGCAGTGACTGTTTTGAAAAAACATTAGACACATTTTTGTGTGGTAACTACTAGTCTTTGACTGAGAAATCTTTCTTTGCAAGAGAATCTGAAAAAAAATAGCTGTTTACCTAAAATGATTGTCTTGGTCACTTTTAAAAGCAATTCGGTTTGTCAATAGCCGAATGATTTTTCTCAAACTTATTGGAGGGGGGGGGGGGGGGGCCCAGATATTGTTCCTTTCATCTTTTCTAATGAGTTTCTCAACTACTTATGCAGTTCCTTTTGTCTTGTAATTGAGCTTTCAAGTATTGGATTTCAAAATACGTTTCAAGTTCCTTTCAAAATAACGTTTTGACCTGATTTTCTTTGAAAATTTGTCTTGTTTTTATCCTTCTTTACAATGTTGTATAATCATGTTCAAGATTAATCGCATGTTCTGAAGAGATTTCAAAATTCTTTGAATTGTTTACTCTTTGAACCTTTTTTTCAAGATTTCACATTTTTCCAAGGTTTCTACGTAATCACATTGCAAATCAGTAAATTCATCTAAATCAGTATATATACCAAGTATTGCATTCATGTGATCAGCATAGTAATATTCCCTTGAAAGTCGGTCGATTTCATTCAAAAACTGTGTTTTTTGAGTTTCCAGTTGAGATTTGAGAGTGTCTACTTTATGTTCAAGAGAATTAAAGTATCTCAAATCAACAACCATTTTCCTTCCTATCAAACACAATGAAAATTGTTCTATAGTCCGCATTTCATTTGCTAATCTGTGGGCCCAAAATTTCTTCTAATGTGTTTTGAAATGAAAGGAACGATTTACCAAATATGTTCTTATTGGCAATTGTTTGTTGCAACTTCCACTCCATCAAAATCCGTGTCAACAATCTTTTTTATCTTGAAAAGTTCTTTAGAGCTTTTACACTTTTATCCAAGGAATGGATTTCATCCAATCGTTTTTCTAACAAAGTTTGATTGTTTACGAAAGACCTCTTGGAAAATTCCTTATTAGAAGAATTTATGACACATCTTTGAACGTTTTGGAAAATAGTGTTGTTCTGGCGACTTTTCCCGTTGCGGAACGAACCAATCATAAAGATTATTCAACTTATCAACATCAAACGGAAAAAAACGGTCCCTGATTAAATCGCTTAATTTGTTGATCGAACTTTCTTGACAAGACGAATCGTTTCGTCCTGAATCAGGCTTAACATCAACGCAAGATTATCATTGTAGCAACCTATATCATACAGACGAGGATATCGCTCTTGAGCTTTCTTAAGAACTCAGGTTTTGCAAAACTCATTCTACATTTACGATTAAGCCAATAATCATTTGTTTGAACAGATGCACGATTTTATATACAATATCATTCAAACCTTGACTTTGTTTTCTAAGCAATGACTTTTTTAAGTTCCTTGTCTTCACGAGTTTTTGTAAAGCTTAAACAAGCCTCTTTTTGCTTGTGACATTATTGGAGATGGTTTCTTGATGTGCACAAAGCTCCTCCTTTTTCATATCCGAAATTGTTTGATTTAAATCATTTATTTATTGAGTATATGCATTAGATGATTTTGCAAAATCGATTTTGTATGACATAAATCCCCGTTAACTTTGCACAATCAAGTTCCCCACCTTTGACGCATAATTCACATCCTTATACTTATCAAGTTCCGCTTGGAACTTCTTAAGGTCTTTAAACATCAACTGATTAGTCTTGGACAGTTCATTGTTTGCTTCTTTGAAATGGTTATTTGATGATTCTAAACTTTTATTTTTAGTTTTGAAATCCTGTAATTTGACCTTTTCAATTTATCAACGAACTCCTTGTTTGAAGTATTCCAAAATTTATTTGGTTTTTGCTGTCATCAATTTCACTATTTAGTTTCTTATTAAAGAAGCCATCAAATCACGTTCTGATCAAGATCAACATTTCATCCTGGACAACGACTCTATCATAACATATATCCAATGAATCAATAGTGATATTGGAGTCACCTTGTTCCGTCAGATATATGTCATTACTAGATTCAGGTTGCTCAGGATGTTCATTTTCCATGGCAAACACATTATAGTTGTCATTATTGTTTTGTACCTTATGCGTTGGCTCATCATCAAAGATTGGTCCAGAATTGTCAACTGGATCTGGAGTAACCTCTTGAAGTTGTGCCATGTACATATAATGTGCTTCCAATTCCTGATCATCAGTATCATCCTTCCAATCAGCTTGTTCTGCATTCAACTGAACCCCAGCTTCCTCTTGTTTACACAATAACATTTTTTCCTTGTGATAAGCTGCATCCTTTACTCGTTTCGGTTTCTGACATTCCCTTGATACATGCCCATATTCCTTGCAGTTGTAACACTGAATCCCAGACTTTTGCACGACCGGAGTACCTACATTTTCCCTAGCCCCAGCAACATTAATTGCCCTCTGATTATCATACCCAGTTCCTCTGTTAGTTCTTGGAGAATTATCTTGATTAGCTCGACTGGTGTTTGATGAAGTTCGAAGGTTGTTGTTGGATTTTGTAGAATCTTCTTGAACGAGAGATAAATTTAAAAGCCATTAGTTTTTGTCAATCCTCCTTTTCCTTTGACTTTCCTCATCTTTTAGTAACGTAAGCAGTTCTCTGATCATAAGATAAGATCTGAAGAGGTAACAATTGCTTTTCCTCTGTTTCTTGTAGACTGTTGCGATCTGGTGGAGGAATATTGAGTGTTTTGAGTAGGATGGTTTTGATGATGGTAAACTGGTTGTTGTTGAGCAACAAGTGCAAGTGGATTAGCAGTACGTGCTAGTCTTTCAGTTCGTATCTCATTGACTTCATTCTGGTGTTGCTTTCAGAAATATCATAAAGCTTGTGATAGGAGACAGTCTTCACTCTTGACTGCTGCTTACACACGTGTCACAAACCTTTGCCATTCGGTTGTAGTTTGAAGTAAGAACTGGACAATGACCTAGATTAGTAAACATACACTGATTTCGGACAGCCATTCCTCAATCTGTAAAACCGTGAGTAATACGAGTCCAAGGTGATTTCACCATCTCATATGTGAATTTTCCAAACTCCTCAATATAAATTGTTTCAAAAGATCTTGAACATTAATTGATTCACCTGTTTCAACTTTCAATGGCTTCCCATATTTCCACATGCAATTCGACAAACATCACTGTGGAGTAGATATCGTTATCTATCCCTGTCAGAATGATCTGAACGGCTTCAGCTTCAGCATTCATTTGATCTCGTATTTCTTGTGAAACATTCTTATAGTTCTCCATATACCTCTCTGTGGTTGTTTCAGAACTACCTTCAGCAACTGGAACTGTTTTCTCAGCCCATTGATATATGTATGGTGGATTTTGGAGACTATAGTGGATGAGGTGGTAAGTCCTTAAGTTCGACCTCGGGTGGTTCATCAATTGAAGATTTATCCTTTTTAGCTTCACAAATCTTAAGTTCTTTTCGAATTTAAGGCAAATACATTCCTTGAGTGGGAGGGGGTAATAATGGATCATCATTGAGAAATGCTTCAAGAAGAAGAATGTCCCCCTCCGAGTCGCAATAAGAGTGATCAACTTCCGGTAAAGTTGGATCATCTTCAAGAGCGAGGAAAGCGTCGACTTCCTCGAGAAGAAAATCACTATCCCCGAAAGGAGTGAGGGTTGGAGAAGAGGTAGAAACGATCGGGTCATAATAAGGAGTGGGATTGCCACTCACGATCACATTGGAGAAACCGAGAACTTCTTGAGAATAATCCACACAAGCCATATCAATGACGTCGATTCGGTTAACCGAATTATCATCATAATTAGAGGAGTATCTCGAATTTTGATCAAGATTGAATGTTACGGCTTCTTTTCCAACGCGAAGAGTTAATTCTCCTTCGTAAACATCAATCAAGGCACGTCCGGTCTTTAAGAAGGATCTCCCGAGAATTAGAGGAACTCGGGGATCGGCATCAAAGTTCTAGCACCCCCCAAAAATCAAGACAACGCAGCGGAATGGTAACATTGGGGTGCTACTTCAGGGCACAAACACAAGTCACGGAAAACGACCTCAAAAGAGACGTTTAAATAAATTTCACATTCGTTATATTAAAATCAGAGTTTACAAATTATTTAATGGTACTCAAATTATTAAGCATTCAAAAATATATCCGCGCGACTCGAATGCTCCCAATGCTCCACTAGCAAATAATAACCTGAGAAAAACATGCAAAAACGGTCAAGCATAACGTTTTTGAATTCATGAGGTTTAGTTTAAAACTATATTGAAATAATTTTAAGAAAATTATTAAGAAGAAAAAGTACGTTACATGCATTTAAAAGTTTATTTCCGAAATCCAAGTAGAGAGATTTAATAAATCTAGTAATGGTTCAGTAGTGGACCCCAATATCGAATAAATGGGTGACTAAGTACGTATTCCGAAGTCCAAAACAAGTAATAGAGCAGACTATGTTCTTATTCCATATCCAAAATACAATCCAATGCATCCTTGGCATCTCGTGCCTAATGACCTCCTGAAAACATTGCTTAAAACGTCAACAAAATTGTTGGTGAATTCATAGGTTAATGTATTTAAATTATGCAGGACCGCAAGACTTTCACGTGATGTTTACAACATATGCCAACAATCACAAAAATCAGATTATTGTTGCACTAAGCTCATGACACCGAAGCTCAACCTATATTTGCTATTATAGCAGTTATTTTGCCCGTACAGATGTTGTAACCCGCAACATCCAAGTCCGACATGGTCAACGTTCGTTCCTAGTGATAGCTAATCACCCAAACGGGGAGGTTAATCCCAATAGATCTATTTATATCATTCGCGCTCACATAATGTAATTCACAACTACATCTATGCAATTAACAGTTCATGAATAATGGGCTCAGGAGGGTTATCGCTACTTAGGCAACACATAATCAATATACTTTCAACACTTGCGTCCAATTTATAAAACAAGCATGTTTCCACCCCAAATAATATCAAATCAGTAAAACTGTAAAAGTGGGGCTATGAACTCACCTTGAGTACAGATAGCTCAATTAATCTCAGATAAAACGTCACACAAGACGATAAATGCAACCTATTTAAATTAAGGCTGTATAAGTACTGAGTACTTTAATTAACATCGAATATAATCTTATAGTTGTTACATCATACTATCGTTCGGGCTATCATAAATAAAGAGGTCATGACATGACGTACGAGGAGTTTAGGACACTTTAAATCGTAAATCCAACAACTCATCGATACGCCATCCGAAGAGGCCTCATTATGAAACTCCCTAGTAATATAGCACTTTGATAACCACTCAATATTCTATATAGCATAATCACCGACTAATCGTTTTAGTAAAATAATATTTATAAAGTGAAAACGTTTATAAATATACTTTTCGTAAAAATGACCTAGTTTGGTCGTTTTAAGCCCGTTGCTCGCGTTTCTTACGTCCACGTCTTCGTAGTAAGACGAGCGATCAAAATATTACATTTTCAAGTTTTTAAGATTCTGCGATGAATAGTAAAATTACTGTTCATGACAGCTCATTTGTCGTTTTAGGCTTTAATTAGCGTAAACTTGTAATCGTAATAACTTATTCGTTTTAATCCCGATTTTAGTGATTCTTTCGAGTACGTTTTTGTTATTAAAAGAGGTATTATATTTTATAAAGATAAATTCACTGATGAATAGTGATTTTTACTGTTCATAGTTTATAAAATTACTTTTATAAACTTTAATTATCGAAAATGTCGTAATTTACTCGTTATAGTTCCGTTTTGAACGATTCTTGCGTGTACGATCTCGTAATCAAAAGTTATATCATATTTTAGATGTTTTAAACTCAAAGTTGCTGTAATGAATAGTAACTTTTTATAAAAATAGTTTTATAAAAGTATTTATAGTCGTAAACTCGTTTTTAACGTATCTTTTTCGTTATAGATCGGTTTTTCAAGTTTCTTATCATTATGGAATCGTCATGAGGCGTATTATAACTCTAAAACATCATAACCTACTGTCCAAAATTCGTATTTGGACAGCCCCTAAGTATTCATGTGTTTAACTTTATGAAAACCTTGTTTTTATGTATTATTAACTTAGTAGTTTACTATAAAAACTCTTAAAAACACATTTGACACTTGTGGTACTTATAATAAGGTTCAATATCATCCCTAGTCCTTATAATTTCATTGTAACAAGTTTAACCCTTTTACTTTCATTATTTTCATATGTGAAGTTTAAGAAACATTATAAAACCCTAATTTAACATAAACATGTTTATACTTAATCCATAAGTTAACATACTTTTATCTTTACTTTTCCATGATATATAGGACCATATGACATAAGAATAAGTGTATAAATTGATAAACTCAAATAAAAACTCATTTTACATATTCAAAAGTCATTAGTGGTGATTATGGCTATATTTAACATGTAATACATAAAATCATAAGAAATAAAAGTATAAAGGATTTAAGAAAACCTTAGTAATGATGATGGTAAGAGATGTGAAATAAAGTTCTAAAAACCGTGTTTAGTTTCAAAAATAAAAGCTTCCAAGCTTATAACCAAGATTAGGTTTTCAAACCCTTAATCCTTCCTTTTTCTTCTTATTTCTTAAAATATGAGAAACAATGCTTCCCAACACCTTAGAGTACTCTTAAGTATGTTGTTTGTAACGGTTGTATGATCTTACAAAAATCAAGGTGTGGATTGTTTTATGGCTATTGGTGCCGTGGGTTTTGGAGTAAGAACAAGGAAGAAAGAATGAAAATGGAAATTTGTTAAGTGTAGGAAAGTATGTAACATTAGCCATGCATGCAGTTTTTATAGTCTAACATATCTTAGCTAACTTAACCTAGGTATTTTCTAACCTAGTTAAGTTAGCATGACAGTTGAGAAAGATGTGTAAGAGTTTACTTTATGTAATATCTAGATATTATCTAGATATTATATAAAGTGATGACTATTGTTCCAATCCTCAAAATTTGGGCATTATATATATATATATGATGTAATTTTAATTATTTTGAGTATTGGGTATAAATCGTGGGTATGCGTTTAGGGTAGTTAGGTTTTCGAACTTCGGGTTATGCCTAACGCGTTTATTATGAAACGTAAAGCATTTTACGTAGCATAAAAAATAAGATGAACAAAGTTATAATTTTCACTCATATAATCATTATAACACTTGCTTGATGTAAACATTTAATTGTTTAATGCCCGTTTACATTGTATGATCATTTTCAGTTTACGCGATTTAACTTAACGTTTACGGTTTAAGAGCAAAAGCGGTAAAACCCTAAAAATAAATTATGAATTACATAATGTCATACAAGACCTATAAAATACTGATGGTGTTATAGTCTTCCCCCGTTAAATGAGCCTTGTCCTCAAGGCGTTTAGACATGGCACTTGACGACGGTGCAGTCTTAGTGAAGAGGTGTGGATATTTCTTCTTGAATTGATCTTCACATTCCCATGTAAACTCAGGATCTCACCTAGAGTTCCATCGCACCTTGACAATTGGGACACGGCTTTGCCTCAATTTTTTGAATTCACGATCCATGATTTCTATAGTCTCTTTAACAAAATGAAGCTTGTCATCCACTTGGAGTCCTTCCAACGGAACGACTAATGGAACATCAGAATAACATTTCTTCAAGTTGGATACATGAAACCTATTGTGGACCCTGCTCAACTCTTGAGGAAGCTCAAGCTTGTAAGCAACGGATCCAACCTTTTACAACACCTTGAAAGGTCTAACATATCTGGGGTTTAACTTCCCCAGTTTGCCAAAACGTACGACCCCTTTCCAAGGCGAAACCTTAAGCATAACTTTATCCCCAACTTGAAACTCCATCGGTTTACGCTTTAAATCAGCGTAGCTCTTTTTTTGATCACGAGCGGTTTGAATCCTTTGTTTAATCTGGATGATCCTCTCCGTTGTTTCTTGCACTAATTCTGGACCAGTGAGTTCAACTTGTCCAACCTCGGCCCAACACACGGGTGAACGACACTTTCGACTATAAAGTGCTTCAAATGGTGCAGCCTTAATGCTAGCATGATAGCTATTATTATATATATCTGAAGAAAAACGGATACCATTGGAACCAACTTCTAAAAAGTAACTAGAACACTACCACAGCCTATTAGAACAAGCATAATTACAAGGTGATAGGAACAAAAACTAACAAAGTCATCATACCAAATATGAGTGCTTTCTGTTTCTGAAAGGCAGACAAACGTCCCTATAACGTTTATTTCGATCTTCAGTACCTAAAATCAAATGAGGCATGTCATTTATTCTCAACTAATTTCTTTGTAAAACAAATTATAAGAGTAAACACAGTAAACAATGCTACATCTCTGCATTTGATTATCATATAGATTATATGATAAGAAACAATTGTAGAATACCCACTATTACTTTCTGGAATATAACATGTGATTATATCTTTTATTATGTCAACAAACGTTAAAACAACTACTATAAACTCTGAAGATAGAAAAAAGTGGTTATGTTTGATGACAGGAAAGAACGAAAGATAAAGATTACATAAAAATCGAGAAACAATAAACTGAATTCATATACCTGAAGGTGATTGTAGATGATATTTATGATGGTGAGGAGGTGAAGGTAGAATTGTGACTGCTGCTGGAGAAAAGGGATACAGGATTAGGGTTTAGTTTCATTGTTGTGTTGTGTAGCCTTAAAAGAAAAAGGCATTTGGGGATAAGGATTTTAGGGGGGAAATTTTTGGTGAAAGTTGAATTAGGGGGGAAAAGATTTTGGTGAAATGTAATCGGGGGAAGAATGAAAAGTTTTTGAATTTTTTTACCGAAGTGGTGTTTTGATAAGTAAAAAAAAGCAACGTAATATTCAATATTTTAAAAACTGTGTTGATAAAATATAATGCCTAAAAACATTAATAATATTTTTTCACATCTTTACGTTTTGATAATCACAAAATATAAAAACGTTCAACGTAAAATTAAACGGAAACAAGTATTTAGTAGTAAATTCTCATTTCAACAATTACATCACTTAAATGTATGAATAAATAAATGCTTAATGGATTTTATGATCAAAAGAAATTTTTATTCAACCTCAAACTTTTATAAAATGTTGTAAACATGTTTATAAACTTACAAAACATTTTCTACATTTAAAAGAAATGTTTTATTCAAAATAAACATTTTGAATTTCATACAAACCGTATCTCAAAAATTTATTTGAACCGTACCAAATGTTTTTTATTTGGTACGGTTTTATAAACAACCGTACCAAAAAACAAAACCCACAAACAAACCGCACCAAATAATGACTTTTTGGTACGGTTGTTTTAAGAACCATATCAAATAACTTTTTTCTCATTTTTTGGTACGGTTTTTCTCTAACCGTATTAAAATACCGTACCAAAAAAATACTTTTTGTAGTAGTGGGCGTTGGCTGAAATCCAGCAAAACATGTTCTGAGTCTACTTCACCCAAACTAATATTATGAAGCAAGATTGAAGGATAACATTAACAAACCTTTTTTCTTAAAGTTGAAGGCATTATAATAAGGTGTGAGCGTGCATCATGTAAAACATTGCTGTTCTGCCGCGAGATCTCGCCTCAAATTCACTTTTATGCTTTGATAGAGAACTTCCTTGAGAACAAGGATCAGCTTTCTGCCGAATTCTATGCATCAGACCACCATATCCAAGATCATCTTGTACAAAGCTCCTACGCTTACCAGCCTGAATCAAATTTTAAAACTAACAAGATTTCATAGATTACAAAAAAATATGTAATAAAAACAAAACAAAAATCATAGAACAAATAGATACCATCTTGCTTCCATTTGACCCTTCAAGTTCCCAAGCAGGCTGAGACGATATAAGTGACGGCGTTGTCTGAAATCCAGCAAAACATGTTCTGAGTCTACTTCACCCAAACAAATATTATGAAGCAAGATTGAAGGATAACATTAACAAACCTTTTTTCTTAAAGTTGAAGGCCCTCTATAATAAGGTGAGCGTGCTATCCTGTACGTTGTTGTTCTGCCGCGAGCTCTAGCCCTTGCAAGCCGAACAGGTGAGGCAACATCCTCTTGGAAGGCCTAAGAAGTCAATTACAAGTATGAGTACAATTTTTTTTAGATAAAGGGTTTGTACCCGGTGAATAGTAGTACAATTCATAAACCTTTTTTTATGAAGTCATAAATAAACATACGAGTATACACGCGCAAATACAAGAATAAAACTCACTCTTGGAATTGATATAAGAGCATGCAAGTTCTCCCTCTCCTCCCCTTCATCAATTTCATATCTGTAAGTCGTCAATCGCTCAATTTAATATCAGTAAGAGAAAACTTGTCAATGACAAAATGATAAAGTATCCAAAAACAGTAACACTTGTAACAACACTGATCACATCAATATATAACAACCTGGTAAAAGTCTTTTTTGCCAGCATAGTATTGGATATTTCTGTAGCAGAAGAAAAGTAACTTAAATTCCTTTGTTCTTCATTAGTCCCTAGTCATGAGAAAAGCATTTCTCAGGGACATACAAATCATAAATATAGAAGTCATAGCATGACAAAACATGCACTGTATGTAAGTCAAATTAAATTTATAAAAAGACAAATCATCAACCTGTAACAGGAGCCTCAGTTACAGCAAGACTGCGTCTCCAAAAGGCGCTTGTGACAGCGTAAATGAGCCTCGAAAAAAAGCTAGATTTAGAGGTATTCTTAGGGTTAGGGTTTGTAATTGGTTGATCATACGGTGTCGTTTCCCTCAAAACCTTCTTCCTCAACTTTCGACTGAAATAAATAACTTTCAGTGGGCCCGGCTTGGGTTAGGCTAAGTGGGCTTCCTCCTTGATCCGTATCATCCTTCCCCTCTAAAAAACGACTCAACCCCGAGTCACCATCAAAGTCAGCGTTGGGCGTATACGGAGAGAGGTCAGCAACATTAAAAGTATCAGAAACACCATAGTGACCTGGCAACTCCACCTTGTATGCATTATCATTAATTTTCTTCAAGATACGAAACGGACCATCGGCGCGCGGGTGGAGCTTACCAAAACGACCCTGGGGAAACCGGGCACGTCTCAAATGTATCCACACAAGATCACCTTCTTCAAAAAGGACCTGCTTACGATGCTTGTTCGCACGAGTTTGGTATTGTAGATTGTGCTTGATGATCTGCTCGCGAACCTGTGCATGTAACTCTTGAATCTGACGGGCACGCTCGTCCCCCTCGGCACTAACTGAACCATCACCCACCATAGGAGCCAAATCAAGAGGAGTAAAAGGATTGCGTCCATACACAACAAAGAATGGACTACGACCCGTAGAGCTGTGATTGGACCGATTATATGCGAACTCAGCCTGTGGTAAAACAACATCCCACTGTTTCGGTTTATCACCCACCAAACAACGAAGTAAACTTCCAAGACTTCTATTGGTCACCTCGGTTTGTCCATCTGTTTGAGGATGGTGCGAACTACTAAAATGAAGCTTAGCCCCCAATCGCTTCCATAACGTACGCCAGAAATGGCCAACAAACTTAACGTCTTGGTCAGAAGTGATAGATTGCGGCACACCGTGTAAGCGCACTATTTCAGCAAAATATAGGCGAGCTACCTGGGAGGCGTCAAATGTCTTAGAACACGGGATAAAATGAGCCATTTTTGAGAAACGGTCAACGACTACCATGATGGAATCTTTCTTGCGTTGTGTTAATGGCAGGCAAAGAACAAAATCAATACTAACATCTTCCCAAGGACCTTCAGACATAGGTAAGGGAGTATAAAGACCCTGATTAGTGTGCTGCGTCTTGGCTATATGGCACACACGACAACGGTTAATAACTTTTTGCACATCCCTAGCCAATTTGGGCCAAAAAAATCGATCGCCTACCAAGGCGGCTATTTTTACTCTTCCAAAATGACCAGCAAGTGCACCCTGATGGCACTCTAATATAATAGCCTCCCTCGAAGAAGAAACGGGAACACATAAACGACGCCCCTTGAAGAGAAAACCATCCCGCCGTACAAAGTCACGAAAAATACCACCATGACATTTGTTCCACAACTCCTTAAAATCAGGATCATCCTGATACAAGTGTGCAAAAGGAGCAAACCCCGAAACCTGAAAAGAAGTAGAAGATAATAACGCTGGGCGGCGGCTCAGAGCATCAGCCACCGAGTTGGCTGATCCGGCTTTATGTCGTATGACAAAAGAAAAATCCTGAAGCGTTTCCACCCATTTGGCATGCCGGGGTTTCAACTTAGCTTGTCCTTGAATAAACTTGAGAGCTTGGTGGTCGGAATACAAAATAAACTCAGCCGGTAAAAGATAATGACGCCAATACTCGAGACTGCGAACAATGGCATAAAATTCTTTATCGTACGTGCTATAACGCCGTCTCGTGTCATTGAGTTTCTCACTGAAAAAAGCAATAGGTCTGTTTAACTGACTGAGAACACCACCAATTCCGAGCCCGGAAGCATCGCACTCCACCTGAAAAACGTGTTCAAAGTTTGGCAAGGCCAAAACCGGAGCTTCGGTCACAGCGTGTTTGAGCTGTTCAAAGGCCTTGTTGCCGTATTACACAACAACATTTGCTACATTTTTAACATCCGTAATCGGGGGCAACAATCGTACTAAACCCCCGAATGAACCGGCGGTAAAACGACGCCAAACTCTGTGAAAGCTGCGCAGTCATGTAATGATCGTTAGGCGGCGGCGCAGGTTGTAATGGCCGAGATTTGTGTTGTATCCATATGAATTACCGTTCTGAAAAACTATAAACCTAAACAATCTAAACTTCCTTGAGTTAGAAAGTGACCATTTTTTTCGGTTAGCAATTAGTTTTGAGTGGGGGTGGGGGGGTGTAAACCAAAATAATTTCTCGGAGGTTGGCGGAGATGTTCCAGCTTCATTGATGCGCTAAAGACCAAAAGTCCGGGGGGGGGGGGGGGGGGGGTTTTTTGGGGGATTTTTTGCTGGGGCCGGGGGGGGGTTTTTGAGCCGGGGGGGTTAGGGTTGTGTTTGTTCCCTGTTTTCTTATTTTTTTTTAAGTCAAAAAACGACGACATACCGACCGATGAACGTTTTAAAAATATGATTCATCAACCTCATGAACGTACTTGGTGCGTTAGACAACCCGAATGGCATGACCATCCACTCGTACAACCCATCTCTTGTTTTGAACGCGGTTTTCCACTCGTCGCCGGGGCGCTTACGGACTGGATGGTAGCACTTCGTAAGTCAATTTTAGATTAGGACACCTGCACATAAAAGGTGGTCAACGAAGATCATCAAACGGGGATTGAAAAAACGATACTTGATAGTAATTTTATTAAACCTCACGACTATCAATACACATGCGGAACGTCCCACTGGTTTAGGAACAAGTAAAGCGGGTACATGCACTCGGATCATGCTTCGCGAAATAAGCCCCTTTCTCCAATAATTCGGTAACTTGCCGCTGCAATTCTGCGTGCTGGGGAGGGGGGGGGGCGGGGGGGTAAATTCTTTGGGATTTCATTCCTATAAGCAGGCTTATTTGGTATACTGGCTCCTGGAAAGAAGTCTATACAATGCTGAATTTCACGTATCACAGGTAACCCGGCTGGAATTTCTTCAGGGAACACATCTTTAAACTCGTTGAGCAAACGGACCATGACAAACGGGGCAGCCGCGGTGACGGGGTTTTCTTCGATCATTAACAGCCTAAAGACAACCGATGGTGGGGACACCTTTACAAGCCTCACAAAGTCGGTTTTTGATATCAACACGCGATCGGGTGGAGCATCTTTTGGGTTTAAGGGTGCTAACGTGATACGAACGCCATCTTTTTTAAATGTGTAAGTGTTACGATAGCCATCATGTTTTACTCGATGGTCGTATAACCATGGACGCCCCAACAAAATATAACATGCATCCATCGGGATAACCTCATACCATAACTCGTCCGCATACTTGTTGCCAATGGAAAAGTGCACTAGACAACGGTGAGTAACTTTGACAAGATTGCCCTTTTTGAGCCAAGTAAGTTGATACGGGTCTGGATGATTCTGTATTGGAAGACTCAATTTTTCAACCATGGTGGTAGACACCATATTCTCACAACTTCCGCCATCAATAATTACAGTGCAAATGTGCCCTTAGTTGTGCACTGAGTACGAAAAATATTAGTTCGGAGCCACGTGGTATCGTCATCTTGATCAAGGACAGCAGTGTTAAGCAGTCGGCGGGTAACAAGGAGCTCACCCCGATCAGGGTGAACAACTTCAGTCTCGACCTCGTCTTCAGTGTCATAAATTAGATCAGCTTCATCAATAAGTGTGAGGGCTTGTTTATTTGGACAATCCCTCTTCAAGTGACCTATTCCTTGACATTTAAAACAATGGAGTGAGGAGGTTGTTGGAGTTGGTGAGACGCCGGTAAGGGCTGGTGGGTTAGCTTTGATTGGGCCGACCCGAACAGGGTCTGTAGCCGACTGTGGTGCACGGCTAGAAGAGCCAAAACAAGTTGTTGTTTTCTGTTTTGCCGATTGCTGTTTTTCCACTTTGAGTGCTAACCTACAAACATCATGAAACGAGTAATATTGTTGCAAATAAACAACCTCAAAGATATCAGTACGAGGACTACCCAGAAAACATGCAATAGTTTGTTCTTCGTTTTCCTCTACGCCACAACGCATACGGACACGTTCAAACTCAGCAATAAATTCCTCTACCGTAAGGGTTTGTTGTTTGAGGTTGTGAAACTCCACATACGAGTCTTGCTTGTGAGTCACAGGCAAGAACTTTTTTTTCATGAGCCGCTTCATCTTGTCCCATGATTCAACCCGATGTTTACCCTCCCAGTACCGTTGATTTTGCACATGATCCCACCATAAAGAAGCAGACTTTTTTAATCGAATAGCAACGAGTTTTACCTTGATAGGATCAGGTGTGTCACGAAGATCAAATATACGGTCCACCGTGCGTAACCAATCAAGAAAATCATCCGGGCATAAACGTCCTTCAAATTCTGGGATTTCTGTGCGAATACCCAAAGAGCGGATCGGATCAGCCTGTGGTGGTGCCGGGAACGGCCGACGGTGTCGTTGGAGAGGGGTCGGCTGGCGTGGATGACGCTGGTGAAAAAAAAATTCGAATTCATCACCTTCGTTTTCATATTCTTCGACAGCTGAGTCGGTTGGTGTGTCTTCATACTGTCTTTCGTATCTATCGAACGGATTGATTTCAAGTTCACGAACCCGTTGACGAAGTCTTTCAATCTCGACATCACGAGGATCACGCCCGTCATGCCCGTTGCCTCCGGCGGCGAATCTACGACCTTGGCGATGATGATCTTCGTTCCCCGGCATCTTGAGATTCCCTGAGCTTTGAATACCACTTGATACGGATTCGTATACGAGTGGGTAAAAACGGCAAACCTAGGCGTAACCCTAGAGGCAATCCTTCTTGGCCAACCAAGTATGATCGTCGGTGTTGTTCTCCGGCCAACCGAATGAACAAGAAACAAAGTTTGTTTCGAAAAGAAGTTCTTTTATTCAACTCTGTTTTTCAACCAGGGAATACAACCCTTTAAATAGGAAAAGATGCAAACAAAAATAGAAACATAATTCTAAAAAAAGGAAACGATAACAATCAAATAAAACGAACGAAATAAATAATCTGTTCATGGGCCGGCTTGGGTTATGCTAAGGGGCTTCTCCTTGATCCGTATCAAATATAGAAGTCATAGCATGACAAAACATGCACTGTATGTAAGTCAAATTAAATTTATAAAAAAACAAATCATCAACCTGTAACAGGAGCCTCAGTTACGGCAACAGCAAGACTGCGTCTCCAAAAGGCGTAGCATAAATGAGCCTCGAAAAAAAGCTAGATTTAGAGGTATTCTTAGGGTTAGGGTTTGTAATTGGTTGATCATACGGTGTCGTTTCCCTCAAAACCTTCTTCCTCAACTTTCCACCGGCCCCACCGTTGTATCCGTCGTTCGCAGACGTCATCGAAAAAGAAGTTAGTTATGCGAAGATGGTGTGTTTCTTAGTTTATTATGCTTCTAGGTGTTTATGTTTCTGTGTGTTTTTTCATGCAATTGTGATCCCTATTTATATGAGATTTATTCAAACCTTTGTCAATGAAAATTATGAGAGATTAATGGGCCATTAATCTCTTTCATAATTAGCCTCCATAATGAATTAGTGGTTATATGACCAAATTAAATATGATCATTTAATGCATTCAAACATGCCACTTGAAAATGTCAAATTTATTATAGCCTTCAATGTTTTCTTAAAATAGATTTTTACCTTTTCAAGTTTCAAGGTTTCAACTTTTCAGGATTAGTTGGTTTTTCCTTTATAAGGAGTATAGATAAAAAAAATATTGATGTGTTTTTTATTTGGAATTCAAATCTTAGCAAAATAATTAAAAGATTGATATGTTTTATTTATAATTCAAATATTCTATAAATATTTTCCAAATTTATCTCAAAAGAGATTTTTTTTTAAAGCATTACATATTATTGGAGATTTACTCAAACCCTTGTCAATGAAAATTATGAGAGATTAATGGGCCATTAATCTCTTTCATAATTAGCCTCCATAATGAATTAGTAGTTATATGACCAAATCAAATATGATCATTTAATGCATTCAAACCTGCCACTTGAAAATGTCAAATTTGTTACAGCCTTCAATGTTTTCTTAAAATAGATTTTTAACTTTTCAAGTTTCAAGGTTTCAACTTTTCAGGATTAGGTTTTTCCTTTATAAGGAGTATAGATAAAAAAATATTGATGTGTTTTTTATTTGGAATTCAAATCTTAGCAAAATAATTAAAAGATTGATGTGTTTTATTTATAATTCAAATCTTCTATAAATATTTTCCAAATTTATCTCAAAAGTGATTTTTTTTAAAGCATTACATATTATAGGAGATTTACTCAAACCCTTGTCAATGAAAATTATGAGAGATTAATGGGCCATTAATCTCTTTTATAATTAGCCTCCATAATGAATTAGTAGTTATATGACCAAATTAAATATGGTCATTTAATGCATTCAAACCTGCCACTTGAAAATGTCAAATTTGTTACAACCTTCAATGTTTTCTTAAAATAGATTTTTAACTTTTCAAGTTTCAAGGTTTCAACTTTTCAGGATTAGTTGGTTTTTCCTTTATAAGGAGTATAGATAAAAAAAATATTGATGTGTTTTTTTATTTGGGAATTCAAATTTTGAAATATAAATTAAAAGATTGAGTGTTTTATTATATTCAAATCTTCTATAAATATTTTCATATTATCTCAAAAGAGAATGAGAAAAACTTTTGTCAGGGACATACAAATCATAAATATAGAAGTCATAGCATGACAAAACATGCACTGTATGTAAGTCAAATTAAATTTATAAAAAAACAAATCATCAACCAGGAGCCTCAGTTACGGCAACAGCAGGACTGCGTCTCCAAAAGGCGCAGCGTAAATGAGCCTCGAAAAAAAGCTAGATTTAGAGGTATTCTTAGGGTTAGGGTTTGTAATTGGTTGATCATACGGTGTCGTTTCCCTCAAAACCTTCTTCCTCAACTTTCCACCGGCCCCACCGTTGTATCTGTCGTTCGCAGACGTCATCGGAAAAGAAGTTAGTTATGCGAAGATGGTGTGTTTCTTAGTTTATTATGCTTCTAGGTGTTTATGTTTCTGTGTGTTTTTTCATGCAATTGTGATCCCTATTTATAGGAGATTTACTCAAACCCTTGTCAATGAAAATTATGAGAGATTAATGGGCCATTAATCTCTTTCATAATTAGCCTCTATAATGAATTAGTGGTTATATGACCCAATTAAATATGGTCATTTAATGCATTCAAACCTGCCACTTGAAAATGTCAAATTTGTTACAGCCTTCAATGTTTTCTTAAAATAGATTTTTAACTTTTCATGTTTCAAGGTTTCAACTTTTCAGGATTAGTTGGTTTTTCCTTTATAAGGAGTATAGATAAAAAAAATATTGATGTGTTTTTTATTTGGAATTCAAATCTTAGCCAAATAATTACAAGATTGATGTGTTTTATTTATAATTCAAATCGACTATAAATATTGGGAGGTGATATGCACACCACACAAAGTTATGTGCACACCACAAAATCACATGTGTGATGCATATGGTACAACAACACAAATGCATTTTTGGGGTGTGCACATCACTTTATGTGGTGTGCATATCAACTCCCATAAATATTTTCCAAATTTATCTCAATAGAGGTTTTTTTAAAGCATTACATATTTGATTTTAATTATCAATCACAACTTGTGGAGTGATCCACTGGTTTGTGATGGTAGAACCTAGGGTTCGAATCTTGCAATGGACTAAATCTTTAAAAAAATCTGGAATTTCAAAAAAATGTAATGACATGGCTTTATGGGATGATTAGTGGCATTATGATTTGGCATATTATGCAAAAAAAAAAGATGACATGGCTTGCATGATGACATGGATTTATGACATGGCTTTATGGGATACCATGTGGAATTAATATGTCACATGCCTCCTCTTATATATAAATAGATAATATATATTTATTAGAACGATAATTTTTAACTATCTCGCAAAATTTATACTATAAATTATCTCACATGTCCCAAGCAGGACTTGAACCCGCAATCATTTGGTTAGGTTGGAGAGTTTCTAAAATAACATGGGTACCATTGAAACACAAACCCTTGAACCTTTCGGTGACAACTTATCTTACTCAAAGCACTAATCGAATATGTTTTTTAAGGCACTTTATTAAAACCAACAAAACAAAACAAACCAACAACAAAGAAGAAACCCTCTGGGAAATGCCCCAAGAGGCAACCAACAGCAAACAACCAAAGCTATACAAACACCCTCCCAAAAGACAAAACCAAACACAAACACTAATACCCCTCACAAGCTACAAACGCATGAGATATGAGAATGCACGTAATAAAACTAAGAAACAAGGTTGCCCCACACCACAAGATAAACGAGACAAGCCCATCGCCAAGGAGGAAAGCTAATTAGGAGCAGCAACATCACACATCACCTGGTGTTTCCCACATAGAGCTGGTCTCACAACCCATTTTTCCCAAGGAAACTTATGCTTTTTGGATCTTCTATTAATCCAATCGAACGTCTTAATTTGTATGTCCTGGAAGACCTTTGAGTTGCTCTCGTTCTTCGCTTTGAAAACTCTCAAATTCCTACTTTTCCATATATAATATGCAGCAACTAACACCACAACTTCCCAAAGAACTCTTGCCTCTTTTTCCATTCCGACGCCCCCTCTATGACATATCATATCATTTAGCGTAAAGGCATCCACTGGGCAGACTCCCCACCACGCAAAAATCCTATCCCACACACTCAAGGCTTTTTCACAAAACACAAGGCAATGATCTACTGATTCCACTACATTATCACAACTTGGACATAAAATAGAGTCAAGATCGATACTTTTTTTGCCAAGCACCACCCGCACCGGGAGCCTTCCAAGCACTGCCCTCCAAACGAACACATTAACTAATCAAATATCTTTTGTAACTTTTACCAATATATTTATGAACTTCCAGATGTTTTATGATAACAAGTAATGACAGAAAAAGGAAAAAAGACAGAAGAAGACATTAAGGGCCTGTTTGTTTTGGGTGTATGGTGATAGTGCAACCCATTTCTTATCCTACTATGTCCTAATAAGAGTTCTGATGTATGTCTCTATAATAGTCCTGCTATACATGAAACTTTAAGCAATCATTTTCGCATTATGTATCATGCATGAAATAGTGAGACACGTATGCACGACCATCTAATGCATCTCTATTAACAACAATATCTTCATCCCTAATATTCGAAAATTTACTCATGGGAATAAAATATATCGGGTTCCACAAACAGATATGATGATTCAATATATCTTTTTCATACATTGCATCTTATCCATTTTCATCCTATAAATAGGAACTATTCTTAAGTGATTTAAAGACAACGTTCCTCACATCCCTATCTATTACTCTAATATCTTTCTTTCTCTAATAGCTTATACTATCTCTAACATTCTCATGATATAATACACCTAAGTAAAAGCTCCTAATAAACCCTCCTTTAACTCGAAGATTTACTCAATTCCACCCAAAATCTGTGGCGTAAAACCGTATATGTAATGTGAACTACTAACAGGGAATCGCTACCCAAAAAACCATTCTCCCCACAAACAAACAAAAGAGGTGTAGAAGGAATCACGGAAAGTAATAGGCTATTCAAAAAGAATAATGGTGTTGTTGCCATCGCAGGACAAAAGGAAAACTCAAAAATTCAACCAACCCACAATACGGAAAAACAAAAATCTGCAAATCATTTCAAATTCTATAACGATCCTTTCGTCTTTAACGAATCAAAAAGAAATATCCGCTCGCTAGTCACGTCCTTGTTTACGAAACGGATCAAAGATTACGAGATGCCGAATGGACTTAAAGTGCCATCTAATCTAAAATCTTATTGTAGGAAACTAGAAGGGGGGTGAATTTTTACCGGTTAATTGGTCGTTTTAAAACTTTGCTTAGAAAATTGTTTGATTCGAGTTGTATGTCAATCAATCAACAATATGAATCACAACTAAAATATCTAATGTAATGAACTAAGTAAACAATAAAAATATAGAGATAGATAAAGAAACAATCAAACCAAGACACCAAGATTTATAGTGGTTCGGCAACGAAGCACCTCTTCGTTCCTACTCCACTCCCTGGGTACTCCACTCGAGATTTCACTATGTCAACAAGCTCCCTTTAGGCGGAGAAAACCATTTACACGTCGCTTACTTTCTTTTCCGTCACTAAGCTAAATGTTAAGTTCTAATCTTAGCTAAAACCAATCTAAGACTTCACTAAATCTTTGTTACACTCACAAGATATATACCTTTGGATTGACACACAATCCAAATCACACCAATACACAATATACACTATTGGATCTACACACAATCCAATTTACACAACAACACAAAGTAAATGTAATGAAGATATATGATCTTGAGAAGGAAGAGAGAGATCACTTGATAACAATTCGTATGTAGAAGAATACGATTGTTCTTCTCTTGCACTTGATTAGAAGAAGAAGGGAGGAAGAAAGAATTAATCACTTGAAAGAAGATCAAGTATGTTAGTGGATTCAAGATATGTATTTTAGAAAGAAAGAAAGAAGAGAAAAAAGTAGATCTGAGAAACTTCGTGGCAAGAGGTTCAGTTTTTCAGATAGAGTGGCCCAGTATTTATAGAAGACAAAAAAAACCGTTATGCTGGCGGTGGTCCCGACGGTCCATAATATATAAGGGGGCCGCCATAAACTACGCTTCTCTTTTTGTCTTTTTGTAGGGAAGGTGTTATCTGTTTTAGAACCTTCCATTTTGGGGGAAAAAACTGATTTCAAATTTATTGTTTTAATAATACATTTCTTTTATAAATAAATATTTTGTTTTTATATTTTTATAAAAACATTTTTGTAGAATTGTAAGGTTTAAGAAAAATATTTTTTTGATCACTAATCATGTTTAATGATTTGTTTATCCATACCTTAAGTGATTAATTTTAGAAATAGAGTTTTATGATTAGTAATTTATAAACGTTTATTTTTATCGTAAACGTTTTTACATTTTGTTATTATCAAAACATCGAGAGATCGAAAAATATAAATAACGTTTTTAGACATTATTTGTATTAACAATCTCCCCATTTTTGATGATGACAAAATATAAACTCATTTAGTATAAAATTAGAGGTTTATAAATTACAAATGAGTTTAATTCCATTTCTCCCCCTTTTTGTCAAAATCAAAAAGGTTGATCGTCGAATGGTAGTAGCAAGAAAGAAATCGATGATTAAAGACTCCCCCTTGATGTAAGCTCCCCCTTGTTTGGGGCACCAAGGGATCGATCTTACGATAAGTTGTTTTCTACAAAACAAGGTTAGAAATACAAGTGCATAGCATGACAAATATCTTTCAAGTTAACACATTGCATTTAAATTAACAAAAGAGGAGTTTCATTCCACCAACAAGAAACTCATACATTAGCACATCCGACTAATACATTCATGCAAAATAAAGCTAGAACTAGTATAAGCATATAGTAAAGAGGTGGTAGAGAATAACATGTTCAACTAGGATGATCCTACCCTTGTATATATATAGTGTATGGATTAGGGTTACGTAGGATGTGGGCCACCCTCTTATCGAGTTCGGCCCATTGGGTCCGGCCCATTCCGGACTATACGCCAACATGTCCCCTAGTCTAGTATGATATGGTTCTTGATCATGTTATGCTAGACTTATGCTATACGTCCTCATCATTCGTCCCAGTGGTTTGAGATTATAAGGATCAAACATGTAAAAGAAAATATCAACGTAACATAGTTTGATCATAAAGATCAAACATGCAAAAGAAAAGATCAACGTAACATAGTTTGATCATAAAGATCAAACATGCAAAAGAAAAGATCAAAGATCGTGACAGAGATTTTATACAAACTACAAGGACGAACGATGTAATTTACTCTATATCTTAGTCATTACCAAAAACAAATCTTAAATAACTATTTTAATTTGAGTAAATTGCAAGAATCATGTTTGTAGCCTAGACAAATTGCAGCTTTGAACCTTAATGTTTCGAACGTGCAAGTATAGTTCCTGTGAGAAACTTTCAGTTGTACCTTTAGTCCTTATCCAAACTATAGTAACTAAATTACCCATGTTTTTTTCAACTGGACTTTAACTTTTTCCCTAGCAATAATATATCTATCTATGTTTTCAAATCTTACCAATATCATTATACAAATTAGAAATAATCAAACAAATACAATATTTGTTTCCATATCATTTACACAAAAAATTTCATTCATCACTGTAAAACCCAAATCAAATATTATTTTCAAACACATAAAAACACACACAAACAAAACCAACAAATCCTACAATACACACACACAAAAGCTTAAACAACACCATCACATGTAATCAATGTCTTTTAGTTAATTTCATAGGATACTAATGAGTTTTAATTAAAAAAAAGTAAAACGTTCATTTAAAAATTTAGTGGGAAGAAGAAGGACAATTTAGCCATTTCAGTTTGGTTAGGGACTACAAGTGCAGTCAAAAGTTCTTCACGGGGACTGTGTCTGCATTTTTTAAACGTTAGGGATTAAACATGCAATTTGGTCAAACAACAAGGACGATTCTTGCAATTTACTCTTTTTATCTACATTCAAAAGTAGTTTTCCGAAGCTTATTGTTTTCTACTTTTAATAGTGAGAAACATAGATGGTGAGTATGAGTTTTGCACTTGAGCTAAAGCCATTACTTAAATGACTTGAAGATCCTCAAATTATTAAGTAAATAAAGCTTCTAGTTTAATGATAAAGACTTATTCGGAAACCATTTTTAGAAAAAGAAAAAGAAAGCTTTTGCTCTACATCTTATTAGAGATGCCCTTATATTACAAGAAACTAGATCCCGATTCTAACTTCCAGGTTTTGGTAAATTTATTTATTCTTGTCCCATATTGTATACTTTTATCAAAAATCCAATTTTTTAAGGATGGGCATAATAGACCACGGACCGGACTGGACGTATTTTAGTCCAGTTCTCGGTCAATCATTTTCCATATATTCGGTCTTCGGTCTCGCACGGTCTTAAGCAAAACCTATCATTATGCTTCGTTGAACCGGATCGAACTGACAACCTGAACATAACATTTTGGTCCGGTCCTCGGTCAGGTGTTTTAGACCAAATCGGTTTTCGATCCGGTCCGATTTTTAGACTGTGACTTAGTTTCTCTTAAGTAAATATGCATTTTGGTACATGTTTATGTTTTATTATAAAAATAACCCTACTTTAAATTAAATAAACAGAAAAATTATTATTTAATTTGAAAATATTGCTTATATTTTGTTATTTTATTTTGTATGTATTTTACAAATAATTATGGAGCCAAAGATTGGATATATGAAGATTTTTGAAGATTAAGAAGAGATTATATGAACAATAGTGGTAGACTAAACCCAAGAGCTTAAAGCCCAAAACTAATTAAGCAAGTCGCAGAAAAACCGAAATAACCGTAAATCAAAACCGAACCGAAAACAATTGAACCGAACTAATAACCGAACCGAATTTGCTAAAACCGAACCGATCTACTAATTCGGTTTTCGGGTTGGATATGGGTTTGACAATCTGAACTGAAAACCGAATTTATATAGATATATATTTATTATATATTTATATATATAAAAAAACCATTAAAATTTTATCATAATATAAAAAAACACTTTTTATGCTTAAAATATTTTTTTTTGCTAAATATCTATGTAATTAATTTTTTTTAATAAATTGTGTAAATCGGGTTATTCGGGTCAACCAAACTAACCGAACAACCCGATAACCGAACCGATCAACAACCCTAAAGTGAAGAGAATTTCAGTCCAAAGATCTATTTCCAAAGCCCAAATTGAGCCGAAACATTTAGGGGTGTTCATCGGTTTGGTTATCGAGTTGTTTGGTTTATTCGTTCGTTTAGTTCGGTTAATTTTCTTTTTGGTAAAACCGAACCGAATCGAATTCAAATCGGATTTAACTGAACCGAAAACCGAATTTGTGAACACCACTAAAACATTTGCTTTTTCAATGACTGGCTGTTTACATATCAACCCATTCAAAAAGAAAATTTAAGTAAATGCATACAATGACTTGAAAATAACATATGAATCACTATGAAATAGAGGATACAAAGACACAACTACATTAAATTGCTATACACTAGTTGGTGTTAATGTTGAATCAACTACGATCCAACTTTTCTTGGTCTGCGCCCTCTTAGAGGTTCAGGTGCTGGCCGATCATTCACATTCGGTGTGTCGTTCGAAACTGAACCAGTTGAATTAATGCTAACTCTCGGAAGGAGAACTACAATGTAATAATTCCAAGTTAATACATACTAATAAAACTAACCAAAATATAATGTGTTACTTTTGTCCCGCTGATTGTGCGATTCAACTAATCCACATACCTTTGTTGCATTAACGCCAAAGGACTAAAAGGTCTTTTATTTGGAGAAGCTAGCGGTTCTGCATTAACGCCAAAGTACTGAGGTATACATACCTGAAAACATGAGATGGAGAAAAACGGGTTAATTGCAGTAGAAGAACCATTGAATTACTCACTTAACATATTCAGAAGATTATCCAGGCTAATCAGTTATCATACTAAATTATAAGAATGTGAAATCAATTAGATGCATGTACCAAGCCATGGTTTGGAAAATCAGGATCTGCCTCCGCCATAAGATCAATAGAATCCATCACCGCCATTGCTAATTTATTTACTTTTTCAGCAACTTCATCGTCATTACTACTTGGAGAAGGCACCATCACAAATATACAAGTTATTAGTATTGTTTTTGCAACAAAAAAAGGAACCGTTCTTAAATAAATCAACTCTGATAAGAACCTATAAGTTGTCCACAAAGAGATTCCATGTTCGGGTACCAAGCTTTCACAATAGTTTCCAAGTCACTACTACTTGGAGAAGGCACCATCACTTTCCTCCATTGTTCACCAAGAGATGTCAGCTAGCTACATATCAAAGAATGATAAATTTACACAAAAAGTTCATTAATTTGACACTAAAGAAAAAGAGGAGAAAAAAAGATGTTGATAGTATTTCCTATAGACAAGTGATTACAGACCTGTTGTCACGTTGGATGCATCTAAAGTTGAGCTAGATACTGTAGAAAAAAGCCGAAAGCCTTCATTAACGGTAATTGCCTGAAAGCAGTAGAAACTACGTGAATGTGTATCCATGAACAAGTCATTTGCATAAACATCGAGAATAAACCCGGCACGTTTGACAAACAACAGAATGCAAAAACTTAAAGATCACAACATAAAACTATATCAACTTTTTCATAACTAAACAGCAGAGATAAAATATAATAAGACCTGAGAAATGCTCTTCGACACGTGGGGCATAACAATGTTGATGTGTCTCACCTTGAGTATGCGGACGATGCTCTCATCATGGGAAAATGGTCTCTTAAAAAAGCAAAAAAACATTTGGAAGCCTATCATTGATATACCTCATCACTCCCTTGCATATACCTCGGTCTTCCTATTGGTGCTAATATGAACATGGGGCTGAATTGGAAGCCTATCATTGATAAGTTTCATAATCGTAGACGCAATTTCTTTTTGGGAGGGTCATCATACCCTCGCAGTGACCATGTGGAAACGGCATTTGTAGTTGATGCATTACCTTGTACTGGTGCTGTAGAATGGTTGTCATCATCTAACACCTCAAAAACCTTCACAAGACAAACAGATAAGTAAAAAAAACATAGTGGAGGATAAGAGAGAGCAAATGAACAAAACAATACACGTACTTCATGTGCACTCATTTGTTTCTTCTGAGGAGGCTCTGCTGGCAGTGCCAATGTGGAAGCGGCATTTGTAGTTGGTGCATTACCTTTTACCGTTGGTGTTGTAGAATGGTTGTCATCATCTGACACCTCAAAATCCTTCACAAGACAAACAGATAAGTAAAAATAAACATGGATAAGAGAGCAAATGAACAAAACAATACACGTACTTCAGGTGCACTCATCTGAAAAGCAGGTTTCTTCTGAGGAGGCTCTGCTGGCAGTGCCAATGTGGAAGGGGCATTTGTTGTTGGTGCATTACCGTTTACCGTTGGTGCTGTAGAATGGTTGTCATCATCTGACACCTCAAAATCCTTCACAAGACAAACAGATAAGTAAAAATAAACATGGATAAGAGAGCAAATGAACAAAACAATACACGTACTTCAGGTGCACTCATCTGAAAAGCAGGTTTCTTCTGAGGAGGCTCTGCTGGCAGTGCCAATGTGGAAGGGGCATTTGTTGTTGGTGCTGTAGAATTCCCATTCATAGAGCTTAGCACAATAAGAGGAACTGCAAATCGTTGTGGACCATTCTCTTCAATACGATGTTGACCCTCTGTTTTCTGATTATTTTGAGAGCTTAGCAGAAACTTTGATGATTCGACTTTGTCCCGGCTTCCAAGTGCCAGGTTAGATGTCAGTTTAGTAGCCGACTTCTCAGTTGTTCGAGCAAGCCTGGATGATGAAGGTTTTTCCTTTGGGATCGTTCTTTCAAGGTGTTCAAGTATTTTGGATGCCATATGAGTCGACACAGTAGGAACAAATCCATAGCCTGAATTTCGCATGCTAATCTCCCCATTTTCCACTATTGCCTTGGAGGCTTTCTGCTCAGGTTCACTACTTAAAAGCAATCTCTGAGCACTCGAATCAAATTCACTTTTATGCTTTGATAGAGAACTTCCTTGAGAACAACGCTCAGCTTTCTGCCGAATTCTACGCATCGCACCACCATATCCAAGATCATCTTGTACAGAGCTCCTACGCTTACCGGCCTGAATCAAATTTTAAAATTAACAAGATTTCATAGATTACACAAAAATATGTAATAAAAACAAAACAAAAATCATAGAACAAAGAGATACCATCTTGCTTCCATTTGACCCTTCAAGTTCCCAAGCAGGCTGAGACGATATAAGTGACGGCGTTGGCTGAAATCCAGCAAAACATGTTCTGAGTCTACTTCACCCAAACTAATATATTGAAGCAAGATTGAAGGATAACGTTAACAAACCTTTTTGCTTAAAGTTGAAGGCCCTCTATAATAAGGTGAGCGTGACATTCTGTACATTGTTGTTCTTCCGCGAGATCTAGCCCTTGCAAGCTCAACAGGTGAGGCAACATCCTCTTGGAAGGCCTAAAAAGTCATTTACAAGTATGAGTACAATTTTTTTGGACAAAGGGTTTGTACCCGGTGAATAGTAGTACAATTCATAAACCTTTTTTTATGAAGTCATAAATAAACATACGAGTATACACACGCAATACAAGAATAAAACTCACTCTTGGAATTGATATAACAGCATGCAAGTTCTCCCTCTCCTCTGCATGCTTGTTCAAAGGGCCACTTTTCGACTCTTTAAGCCTCAACACAAGAGAATTCTTGGAAGTATTCTCTTTATCCCCTTCATCAATTTCATATCTGTAAGTCGTCAAATGCTCAATTTCATATCTGTAAGTGGTAAATAATATCAGTAAGAGAACACTTGTTAACGACAAAATGATAAAGTATGAAAATTTGTTAATTGTTTATAAGGCGAGAAAGCAAGGGGTAGTCAGGGTATCCTCATATCAGTTTAACACTTGTAACAACACTGATCACATCAATATATAACAACCTGGTAAAAGTCTTTTTTTTCAGCATAGTCTCAATATCTGATATCTCAGTAGCAGAAGAAATGTAACGTAAATTCCTTTGTTCTTCATTAGTCCCTGGTCATGAGAAAAACTTTTGTCAGGACATACTACATTCTTTAAATATAGAGTCATAGATGACAAAACATGCACTATATGTAGTCACATTGAATCTAAAAAAAAACAACATCATCTACCTGTAAAAAGGAGCTATGTTACAGCAGGGATTGCGTCTCAAAAAGCGCATGTAACAGGTAAATGAGCTTGAAAAAAAGCTAAGATTTAGAGGTTTATTCTTAGGTTAGGGTTGTAATTGGTTGATCATACTGTTGCTCGTTTCCTCAAAACTTCTTCCTCAACTGTCCACCGGCCCACCGTTGTTATCCGTCGTTCGCATGACGTCATCGGAAATGAAAATGTTAGTTATGTGAAGATGGTGTGTTTCTTAGTTTATTATGCTTCTAGGTGTTTATGTTTCTGTGTGTTTTTTCATGCAATTGTGATCCATATTTATAGGAGATTTACTCAAACCCTAGTCAATGAAAATTATGAGAGATTAATGGGCCCATTAATCTCTTTCATAATTAGCCTCCATAATGAATTAGTGGTTATATGACCAAATTAAATATGGTCATGTAATGCATTCAAACCTGCCACTTGAAAATGTCAAATTTGTTACAGCCTTCAATGTTTTCTTAAAATAGATTTTCAACTTTTCATGTTTCAAGGTTTCAACTTTTCAGGATTAGTTGGTTTTTCCTTTATAAGGGGTATAGATAAAAAAATATTGTTGTGTTTTTTATTTGGAATTCCAATATTAGCAAACTAATTAAAAGATTGATGTCTTTTATTTATAATTCAAATCTTCTATAAATATTTTCCAAATTTATCTCAAAAGATATTTTTTTAAAGCATTACATATTTTATTTTAATTATCATTCACAACTTGTGGAGTGATCCACTGGTTTGTGATAGTAGAACCTAGGGTTCGAATCTTGCAATGGACTAAATCTTAAAAAAAATTCTGGAATTACGAAAAAATGTAATGACATGACTTTATGGCATGATTAGTGGCATTCTGATGTGGCATATTATGCAAAAAAAAAGATGACATGGCGTGCATGATGACATGGATTTTATGTCATCGGCTTTATGGGATATCATGTGGAATTAAATATGTCACATGCCTTCGTCTTATATATAAACTGTAGATATATATTAATATTATATATATCTCATTTATTATTATATATATATATATATATATATAGGGGACCGATCTTTGCAGAACCAATTTTTTGTACAGAACCAAACTTTGGACCAATGAGAAATTTAGTATTATTAAATCATTTTATTTAATTCAAAAGGGTAAAATAGTAAAACACATTTTCACTTTCTTTTTTAATTAAAAAAAACGTTTTTATTAAGCCTTAAATTTTCAGCATTAATTTTTTTTATTTTTTTCAGAATTAATTTTTTTATTTTTTTATTTTTCAGCAAATATATTTAAAAAAAATGAGGTGCATATATGTTTTTTTAGATACTATAGAAATTCATATATGTTTCTTGCATACAAGTTTAAAAAAAATATAAGTGCATGTGTGTTTTCTTAAAAAAATATAAATTTATACGCATGTAACCATGAAACTTATTTTGCCTAAAATTTTTAATTTGCTCATTGTTTTGTTGTTTGTTATATTACTTTATTCTTTAAAATTTATAACTTAAAAAATAAAATATACACATGTAATCTTTAAATCTATAAAACTAACCAAAACGTAAATTACATTACACCAAAACTTGATATAATGAGATACAATTTCAAATACATAATATATCGTTTATATAGATGTACGTGTCAATCAAAAACATGTATGCACTATTCCCAAGAAGATACGTGCACAATTCACTTTTTCATCAAATTCGTTGGGACACATGAGTACCCTTCCAAGAACATATGTGCACGCTACACTTTCTCGCCAAATTTATTAGAACATATGTGCCCGTCTTGCACAAAAACATATATGCCTGCTGCAATTTTTTTTGTTAGGCATCTAATCATGCTTCAACTGCACATTACAAAAAAACTACATTATTTTTTTCCGTCTTGTTAAATAGTAACACGATATAGACCACTCTTTTTGAGCTACAAGGCCAAATACCTACAACAACATGGTACAAAAGTCTAACGGTTGCAACTTGATTTATCATTTTTGTTGATCATTAGCGTCTATTTTTATGAACAAATCACTCGTCTCATTTATGTGAACAAAAGTCAACAACAGGCCAATATGTTCATATCCAGTGTATAACGTAATTATACAAATAAAACAATATTATACTAGTGTATAAAGCTTATTGGGTCAAATCTTACAAGATTGTGAATTAACTTAATTTAATATAAATTGAATAATTTGATTAAGCACTAGAACTCATAAGTCGTAGACACTCGAATTATGTATATTAGAATTATAAAATTTTAGATCTGAATAATTATTGGTACAACTAGCCAACAATTGTTGACTACTTGATGATAAATACCAATTGTTTATATTGAATTAATATCAAAGAAGAGTGCGTGATCCATCTGCTGCTATTCTTCCCTTTTAAATTCGTAAACAGCGAGTTATTAGATAGATGTTGCTATCTTTGACCAATTACTAATTTCCTCCATTGAACAATAAATAGAAAGCTAATGCGTATGTTGCATTTAAAACTGAAAAACTTGAACTCTTACGAAAACATTTACAGAATTATTTGAATGATTAGATTGCATAAATAAGTGAAGGGATTACCTAACTGTGATTAGAACCAGGATACACGTTCGGATCAATTAAATAATAACAAAACAACAAGGATACACGTTCAGAGCAATTAAAAGGGGGCCGGAAATATGAAGATCATGGTGGCTAGGGTTTCTTATTAATTAGGAATGGTGGCTAGGTTTTAAGAGAAAGAGATGCCTTTGCTCTTATAATTATGGATCTCACAAATAATTAGAGATTAAATTAGTGAAAATGATTTTATATCAAAGGAAGTTACAAACGGTTTTTAAAATGGTTTGATAATATAATTAATGACTTGACCATAATACCCTTTTAACTTTTGTTTAATTGAAAATGAATAGTATATATTTACAAAAATGGCATCTTGCATTGATATAATGTATATCATGCATTATTAAGAGTAAAAAAGCTAGTTATGTAGGTTCTGTACAAAAAAGTGGTTCTGCAAAGAAAATGCCACTATATATATATATATATATATATATATATATATATATGTGTGTGTGTGTGTATTAGAACGATAATTTTTAACTATGTCGCAAAATTTATACTATAAATTATCTCACATGTCCCAAGCAGGACTTGAACCCGCAATCATTTGGTTAAGTTGGAGAGTTTCTAACATAACATGGGGTACCATTGAAACACAAACCCTTGAACCTTTCGGTGACAAGTTATCTTACTCAAAGCACTAATCGAATATGTTTTTTAAGGCACTTTATTAAAACCAACAAAACAAAACAAACCAACAACAAAGAAGAAACCCTCTGGGAAATGCCCCAAGAGGCAACCAACAGCAAACAACCAAAGCTATACAAACACCCTCCCAAAAGACAAAACCAAACACAAACACTAATACCCCTCACAAGCTACAAACGCATGAGATATGAGTATGCACGTAATAAAACTAAGAAACAAGGTTGCCCCACACCACAAGATATGACATGGTTTGCATGATGACATGGATTTATGACATAGCTTTATGGGATATCATGTGGAATTAATATGTCACATGCCTCCACTTATATATATATATATATATATATATATATATATTAGAACGATAATTTTTAACTATCTCGCAATATTTATACTATAAATTATCGCACATGCCCCAAGCAGGACTTGAACCCGCAATCATTTTGTTAGGTTAGGGGGTTTCTTACATAACATGGGGTACCATTGAAACACAAACTCTTGAACCTTTCGGTGACAACTTATCTTACTCAAAGCACTAATCGAATATATTTTTGTTTAAGGCATTTATTAAAACCAACAAAGAAGAAACCCTCTGGGACATGCCCCAAGAGGCAACCAAACCTATACAAACACCCTCCCAAAATACAAAACACAAAAAACACAAACAACTATTCACCTCTCACAAGCTAAAAACAAATGAGATATATGATATCGCAGGTAATAAAACTAGTAAGAAACAAGGTTGCCTCACACCACTAGATAAACGAGACAAGCCCATCACCAAGGAGGAAAGCTAATTAGGAGCAGCAACATCACACACCAGGTGTTTCCCATATTGAGCTGGTCTCACAACCCATTTTTCGCAAGGAAACTTATGCTTTTTGGATCTTCTATTAATCCACTTGAACGTCTTAATTTGTATGCCATCGGGAAAAACCTTTTGAGCTGCTGTATCCGTTGTTGTTTCTCATTTGGATGAAAAACTATTAAATTTCTACTTTTCCATATTTTTTATGCGGCATCTAACTACATAACTTCCAAAAGCAACTCTTGCCTCGTTTTCTATTCGACTCCCCCTCTATGACATATCATTTCCATTCTAGCTGTACAAGGACACTCCTACTCGGCCGACTCCCTCCATCGGCAAAGTCCTATCCCACACACTCAAGGCTTCTTCACACAACAAAAGGCAATGATCTACTGATTCCACTACATTACCATAACTTGGACATAAAATAGCGTCAAGATCGATACTTTTTTTGTCAAGCTCCACCCGTACCGGGAGCCTTCCAAGCACCGCCCTCCAAACGAACACATTAACTAATCGAATATCTTTTATAACTTTTACCAATATATTTATGAACTTCCAGATGTTTTATGATAACAAGTAATTCACTTAAAAACGGAAAAAAAGAAGAGTAGACATTAAGGGCCCGTTTGTTTAGGGTGTTGGGACCTGATAGTGCAACACATTTCTTATCCTTACTATGTAGTACATAAGAGTTCTGATGTATGTCTCTATACTAGTCTCCTGCTATGACATGAAACTTTAAGCAATCATTTATCGCATATATGTATCATGCATGAAATAGTGAGACACGTATGCGCAACCATCTAATGCATCTCTATTTACACCAATATCATCATCCCTAATATTTGAATATTTACTCATAGGAATAAAATATAGTGGGTTCCACTAACAGATATGATGATTAAATATATCTTTTAATACATTGCATCTTATCCATTTTCATCCTATAAATAGGAACTATTCTTAAGTGATTTAGAGACAACGTTCCTCACATCCCATCGATTACTCTACATTATCTTTCTTTTCTCTAATAGCTTATACTATCTCTATCATTCTCATGATATAAAACACCTAAGAGCACTGGGTACAGTGGTGCCATGGCTCAAGCCATAGCACCAAAAAGTGCTGCCACGTCAGCAAAAGTACTATGGCACCAGAATTGGCTTGTATGGCACCACTTCTTTCAGGTGGCCTTCCTCGTTGGGCTCAAATGTGCGCTAATAGAACGCGGTTGTTTTTTGTTTGAACTTGCCTAATTAAGTAGAATTTAAGTACATTGATGATCGCACAGGTTAAGAATGAATGAGAAGTATAGAATTTGGAATACTGGCGTTAATATACATAAATTGATAAATTTATAATTAGAGAGCACCAATATATTAAAAAAAATATAATATAAAGCTCCAATTTGGTCATCTCCTTCGCAGCTTCATCCTCTACTTGCAGCCTTCGACTTGGCAAAAACAAAATAAAAAAATATATACACACAGACCACCACACACAAAACACTTCCACATACAAACACAAAACACTCATGACAAAACACAAACACATAATAACCCACGAAACACAAAAAAAAGAAAGAAAAAAGAAAAAGCGATGGCGCTGGCTGGTAGCCACGGCGCGAAGGCCGACGTCGCTAGCCACGGTGCCGTTGGCGCCACCATTTCCTGGGCTGGTACGACGACGCGAGCTTAACAGCTCACCGTACCCCTTCCTCTAAGTAAAAGCTCCTAATAAATCCTCCTTTACCTCGAAGATTTACTCGGTTCCACCTAAAATCTATGGCGTAAAACCGTATACGTAATGTGAGTTACCAAGAGGGAATCACCACCCAAAAAACCATTCTACCCACAATAAAAACTGTCACTTCATAATATTGTACAAGGGCACATCCCCTTATTTAGAGTAATATTTCAACCCTTTTAAATGAGGTCAAGTATCCGGTCTGCGCTGTTGGTGCCTAGGTCAACGGTTTAGGCCCATAAAGTTTGACCCGTGATTCTAAGTACATATTTGGCTCCATATGTGAGACCGAATAATATTTGAATATTTACTCATGGGAATAAAATATATTGGGTTCCACTAACAAATATGATGATTCAATATATCTTTTCATACATTGCATCTTATCCAGTTTCATCCTATAAATAGGAACTATTCTTAAGTGATTTAGAGACAACGTTCCTCACATCCCTACCTATTACTCTAATATCTTTATTTCTCTAATAGCTTATACTATCTCTATCATTCTCATGATATAATACACCTAAGTAAAAGTTCCTAATAAATCCTCCTTTAACTCGAAGATTTACTCAGTTCCACCCAAAATCTGTGGCGTAAAACCGTATATGTAATGTTAGTTACCAACAGGGAATCGCCACCCAAAAAACCATTCTCCCCACAAACAAACAAAAGAAGTGTAGATGGAATCACGAAAAGTAATAGGCTATTCAAAAAGAATAATGGTGTTGTTGCCATCGCAGGACAAAAGGAAAACTCAAAAATACAACCAAGCCATGATACGAAAAAAAAAATCTGCAAATCATTTCAAATTCTATAACGATCCTTTCGTCTTTAACGAATAAAAAAGAAATGTTCGTGCGCTAGTCGTTTCCTTACGAAACGGATCAAAGAATACGAGATTCCGAATGGTCATAAAGTGCCATCTAATCTAAAATCTTATGATGGTTTGTCCGATCTTAATGATCATCTCACGATGTTCATAGGAACTATGGATGTCCATAGGATTTGAGAGCCAGCGTGGTATCGAATCTTTAGTATTACTTTATGTGGGGCTGCAAGGTTTTGGTACGATAATCTATCTCCCGTAAGCATGAATAATTTTCACGAATGGCGAGACAAGTTCAAACCTAACTTTTTGCAGCAAAGACGATTTAAAATGAGCTGAATCATAAAAAACATAACCAATAAGAAGGATGATCACCCCCGTATACGACATTTAAAACGCAACCATATCATGTTAAAGAAACACCCCCGTATACGACATTTATCTATAACTTGTTACTATCACTAATTGTATAGCTTATATAAGCATAATACGATATGATAAGCACATAAGTCAGAAAATAAGCTTAAAGAAACACCCCCTTAAACGACATTTATCTATAACTTGTTACTTTTTTTTGAACTAGAAATTTTTATTAAAACACTAGCAAGAAGCTAGAAAAGATTACAAGCTAACAAAATTAGGGTTTTGTAACCAAGAAACCCAATTAATTTTAAGCTTAGAACGACTAGAACACCACATGTAAGACAATCGAACTACATCATCAAATAAAAGCGCACGCCTTGGTTGAGAAAAGCAATTGATTTCTGAAGAACCAAATAAGCCACCACATCACATAGCAAATACCTTCAAGAAACTCTTTCAAATGCTTTTGTAAACGAGAATTAACAAGCCAGATAAGCCACTCATTATAAGAGTTAAAAACCGTGTCTTCAAGCTCCCACCAAATTAAAAAATTTCTCTAAACTTGACGAGTCAAGGGACAGGAGAAAAAAATATGAGAAGTAGATTCCATAGCCGTATTACAAAGCGGGCAAAAGATTGATGGAATATCGACTCCTCTTAGCGAAAGATTAACCCTAGCAGGCAATTTATCCAAGCAAACTCTCCAAGCATGAATATTTACTTTGATGGGGACAACATTAATCCACCTTGTTGGAACTTCAGCTTTCGGTAAGATTTTTTCATCGATTAAGATGCGAGATGATTTAACCGAAAACTCACATGAACCCTCTAAAGACCAGGACCATCGATCTGACATATTAGGGAGCACGAGATCAGCAACTTTCAAGCAAAGTGAATCATAGTGATCCTGCTCTACATCGCCTCTTGGCATCCTACGAAAAGAATGAACCAAAGAGGAATGACCCATTTTCTCGGCCACACTTATAGACTTGCACATCTCTAAAGCATACAACCTTTTATATAGATCTTTCAAAGCAACCTCACCTAACCAAATATCGTCCCAAAAAGAAGTATTTTGCCGTTGCCAAATTTTTTTGAATGAATTGCAGAAGATTGATACCTTTACTTTGGAGTGAATGAATAGCATGAATTACATCTATCCATGGAGATCTTCTAGACATCCTTTTACATGTATCTAAGGCCCCTTTGTTACCAAAGATAGCTTTAATAAAACGAGTCCACAAAGATGTATCGTCTGTTAGAAATCTCCAAACCCATTTGAAAAGAAGAGCTCGATTATGAGCGTAAAAACTGGAGACACCAAGACCACCATTCTTTTTTGAAGCTAGAATCGTATTCTAGCCAATCCAAGCAAGCTTCCTATCTGAACCATCAAAACCATAAAAGAAGTTCCGGCGAATAGATTCCAGGATATTTAACACGCCCTTTGGAACCTTAAAGATGGACATATGACAGAGCAGAATCGAGGTGAGAACCGACTTTAAAAGAGTGAGACGACCACCTATTGAAAGAAAGTTTTAGTTTCCATTTAGATAATTTCAAAGAAACCTTCGAGATAACTTCATCCCACGAGGAAATTCTTGACATGTTGCCACCAACCTTGACGCCAAGATAATTGAAGGGAGTAGTTAAAATAGAACAACCAATCAAAGATGCTGCGGATTCAACTACATTCGAGCTAACACCGATCCCCATCAATTTGCGTTTGTGAAGATTAATTTTAAGGCATGAAGCTAAGTAAAAACATTGCTACTCTGCAGTGGTGCAGGTTGTGGTGACTAGGGAGTTAGATCTTTAGGCTTGTCCATACTATTTATATGCAATTCCGAATTCCGCAATAGTGACGTTTTCTCACGTTTGATTTTATTAGGGTAGTTCGCAGCTCGCTTAAGATTGAGTCGACGCATAATCTGCGCGATCTGTGATGTTATGAATGTGAGAGGAGCTTTACTAGTATCTCTCAGATAGAGTCTCGTCAGTGTTCTCGCGTGATTTATGTTGCCGGGAGAGTAAATTTATGGGGCGATTTTGTGTGTAGTGGTGTGTGTGTAAACGCAGAGCGAGTCAGATTCTTTTTGTGCAAAGTGCGCGGGTTTTCGCGGAGATCAGATCGTGTGTCGCCAAATTCTGCAATTTTAAATAAAAATATAAAGTTAACTTAATGTAATGTGTTAATGACAGGAGTGGTGATAAGGTTGATGACCCTCCGCGCAGTGTCGGGGTTGACCATGATGGTTAATTAAAACCTTAGACCATCTCATATGGAGTTACTGGTACTTAAGCATTTGTCTTGGTCCTGACTTGTAACTGTTTTGTGTTTCTATTGTGTTGCTTGTGTTGATTATCCCGCCGTCTTCCGCCGCTCTGCACCTGCACTCCAGCCGGCGGCATCGCGCGAGTCGCGCGAACTGTAGCGATGCGCCTCTTTTTCTTATAATTGCGATGTTAAATAGATCGGTTATAAACCGATCTATTTGTGTTCCCCTTATATAGATCACCCTTGTATAGAGCGGTTCATAACCGATCTATTTGAGGTGTTTCAACCGTTCTATTTAACCTTTTCTGTAGTAGTGAAGTCACATACCTTCGGTTGAAGAAAAGAGAGCGACAGAGCGACGGCGAGTATATTTTGGGGATAGATTTATTAGGTTTCTTTTCCTTTATAAACTAGGATCCCTTTTTCTCCCGCCTCGTGAGTTTTTCGTTTCTCCGCCATTACATGCTACGCTGCTCTAACTAGGGGTGCAATTTCAGGTCGGGTTCAGGTTGGTGGGTTCGGGTTGGCGGGTTCGGGTTGACAGGTTGACAGGTTGGCGGGTCGAAAAACCCCAACCCGAACCTGACCCATTTAAATAATCGGGTCAGCTATGTCAACCCTAACCTATTTACATATAACCCGAACATGACCCATTTAACTCGTATATATACTTAGGTTGGCTGGTTAAATAGGTTAAACGGGTTGAATAGGTTAAACGGGTTGAATAGGTTAAGCGAGTTTATTTAACCCGTTTACATACAAAAGTTGGCACATTAGACGGGTTAAACAGGTTAAACGGGTTTGCGGGTCGAACCCGTTTAACCCATTTAACATTATATATAAACTCCAGCTTCTTTAAATTGCATAGAGTACGATTTAGAGACAAGAATCAAATTAAGCAAACAAGTCACATACCTTCGGTTGAAGAAAAGAGAGCGACAGAGCGACGGCTGAGTATAATTTAAAGATAAGATTTATTAGGTTTTCTTTTCCTTATAAACTGGATCCCCTTTTTCTCCCGCTCATGAGTGTTCGTTCTCCCGCCCATATACTCTAGCTGCTACTAACCATTGATAGACCATAATTTGAGATCTAAAATGGTGGATAAGGTTTGCTTGGCCAATGACACACGTGACCAACAAAAAAATTTTCTTTACTTTTTTACATTTCTTACAATATTTTTTTTAATTATGAAAAGTCTAAATATAATTTTTTCTTTGAACATAAAGCTTAAATAGATAGAATATTAAGAAATTATTACTAAAAATATGCAATTACTTTTGTTACTTAAAATCAATGTTTTAAACCCAAGTTGCCCGCCGTACAGCTCAACCGGTTGAATCGAGAGCAGCTCGGAACCGGGCTACATACGATCGGTTTTTGCATGTTTTGAAAAATGGATTAAACCGTCGGTTTTTTGTTGATCCGGTTTGATAAACCCGATCAGATCATGACTTTTTTTTTAAAAAATATAACAATTTTTTTTCCTTTCTGTAAACTATTCTATTTTATAAACTTTTCTACATACCTATAAACCGGGTTGAGACAGTGACCCGGTGAAACGGCTACTGAACCAAAGTCGATAAAAAACCGGTTTTAAAACATTGCTTAAAATTGCGAATCACCTAGTATTTGATAAGGCTCGACTCGACAAATTCATGTTAGCTAAATGAGCTTTTTATAGGAAAAGTTGAGCGCGGTTCTTGAATTCATCTCGAGCTCGAATCCAAAAGCTTAATAAATTTATAAACAAGTAATTATACACTTACATATAATATCTTAATAAATAAATGTTATGTAAAAAGCTATATGTCATTTAAACGATGAAACTAAAAACACATATGAAGACATACTAAGTCATGTCGGAATGTGTAAGTATACAAAAACGTAAAAACGATCATTTTTGTGGGAAATCCGTGGGTATTTACACACACATTTCCCATAGCTTAATCAAATCGGTGGGTAATCCGTGGGAAATTACCCACGACTTTACCACATACATAATCGTTTTCTTTTACTTTTTTGATATATTTAGGCGTTCACGCATATACATGTCTGTATACCTACATATAAAACATCTATTGATACAATGAATGTCATAAACGGACATGCGGATCATACACGTATACATATCCACACATATATAATGGTTTGTTCCACATAAACGTTATACCTAAATTTACACATACACTTGCGACACTCACATAAATAGTTACGTTAATAAACAAAAACATATAAAATAAAACTAAAAACACATATGATGACATACTAAGTCATGTCAGAATGTGTAAGTATACAAAAACGTAAAAACGATCATTTTTGTGGGAATTCCGTGGGTATTTACACACGCATTTCCCACGGGTTTATCAAATCGGTGTGTAATTCGTAGGAAATTACCCACGACTTTCCCACATACATAATCGTTTTATTTTACTTCTATATATATACGCATTCAAGCATATACACGTCTGTATACTTACATACAAAACATCTATTGATACAATGAATGTCATAAACGGACATACGGAGCATACACGTGTACATATCCACACATATACAATGGTTTGTTCCACGAAAGGTTATACCTAAATCAACACGTACACTTGTGATACTCGCATAAATAGTTACGTTAATAAACAAACACATATATAATATGAAACTACAAATACATATGAAGACATACTAAGTAACGTGGGAATGTGTAAGTAGGCAGAATCGTAAAGGCGATACTTTTTATGGGAAATCTGTGGGTATTTACACACGTATTTCCCACGGATTATCAACTTGGTAGGTAATCTGTGGGAAATTACCCAGGACTTTCCCACGGACATAATCGTTTTCTTTTACTTTTATGATATGGTTACACGTTCAGGCATATACACGTCCGTATACTTACATACAAAACATCTATTCATACAATGAATGTCATAAACGGACATGCTGAAAACACACGTGTAGATATTCATACATATGTAATGATTTGTTACACGAAAGGTTATATCTAAACCAACACGTACACTTGCGATACTCACATAAATAGTTACGTTAATAAACAAACACATATAATATGAAACTACAAACACATATGAAGACATACTAAGTAATGTGGGAATGTGTAAGTAGGCAGAAACGTAAAGACGATATTGTTTGTGGGAAATCTGTGGGTATTTACACACGTATTTCCCACGAATTATCAACTTGGTAGGTAATCAGTAGGAACTTACCCACGACTTTCCCACAGACATAATCGTTTTCTTTTACTTTTATGATATGGTTACACGTTCAAGCATATACCGTGTGAAATCCATGATTAATATAGATAAATTTTGCCACATAACTTTAGCCGTGGCAAATATGTGTGAAGTTTGCCACAATTTTCCCACGGATGTCGAATCAACAAGAATAATGTGAATATTGTCGCAAATCTGTGGGAAATTTGCCACGAATTTCACACGAAAACTTGGTCAACAATTTAGTGTGTGAATAGTGAAAAATCCGTGGGAAATTTGTGACATATTTCCTACTGAAATTTTGTCACCAATTCGGTGTGTAATTTGTGGGTATTCCGTGTAAAATTTCACACGAGATTTTTTCCGTGGGAAAAGTCCGTGGGTAAAAGCAGTTTTTGTAGTAGTGTAACAACACGTCAACCATACACCACCTCTAACCACACGTGAGCCGGAAAAATGGTTCTGAGTCTTGAGTACGCGTGAAACGCGGTCGAAGTAATCTTAAGTATTTCCCGTTAGAATAAATATTCACTTGAGGACAAGCAAAAATCTATCTTCCGGTTGTCGTATCCATGGCGAGAATTGAATTGAGATTCACGAAAATGTTCTTTGTTTGATGCTTGATTATCAAAGAATTTTGGTTTTGATTTTAAAACTAATTATATTATAATAAACGATATTATACTAGGAATTAAAAGCAAGCAAATAGATTTAAAGATATATGATAAAAACGAATATGCTCGTCAAGTGAGATGAAAAGTTCCTTTAGTGTGGATTAGAATTTTAATATCAAGTTGATGAATCAATCCCTGTTTAAACGGAATTCAGGAAACTACACACCATCAAATTTTGATTCATTATTATTTTTATTGTTTTTTAAATTATTAAAATAGCAGAAATTAAAAAGATGAAACATAAAATTATAAAGTTTTGATAAGCTAAAAGTATAATAACACAACAATTACGAAGCAAAAAACCATAAAAACTGTCTTTGTTTTGTAAATGAAATGAGTAAAAATGTCCGAAAAAAATACAGAGCATAAATCATAAAGCGAAAATAGTAAAAGACAAAATATACAAAACAAAAAAATATTAAAAACTGTCTTATAATGTCAATAAAACGGATAATAAAGAGAAGTGATAGAGCTGGGTGGTGTGCAAACCCTATGAACCTATATATACGCACTTAAATCAAGGGTATAATTAAAGATACTTACACAACATGTCATTTGAATTGCCTAAAAATGTTCAAGGTTGTTCCTTTATTATGCCGTAACACTTTATTTGTCATAAATTTGGGCAGATGCCGTGATTGATGCTACTAAAAAAAAAAAACACAGAGCTGTATAGATGACCAAATGTAGACAGCCATACTGAGACATAATCAAATGTAGCCAACCATATTGAGACATAATCGCTATTAACAGTCTACAACTTCAGTTTTCAATGCACATTCTTTATTCAACTAACTGATATTTAGGAAAACCTCCATAGCCACGTCTCTTTTCTATTGTGTGTCTACCTTCATGTTTACGACCTGGAATGAACAAAATAAAAGATCAGCAAGCTTAGTACTTAACGAGTTAAAAAAATTATTAACAGTACCAATTAACACTAGGAACTCAGGTCCTTGTTCTTCTGAATTCACAGTGTTCCCTTTAACCTTGTGCAGTGGGATCGGACAATACACAACAAGAGACCACACAACGAATAGCCAAACAATAATGGAACCGGAAAACAAACACAAAACACAACGGTTTACTTGGTTCGGCTCCTCAAGCCTAATCCACTACAGAAAAACTCAATATAGATTTGTGTTTATGATTCAAACTCTTAACAATATCACAAAACTCACTCTCACAAGTTTAATTTATCTCACCTCATGGATTAGGCTGATCAATGAGCCAAACCATATATGCAGTTGTGTTTTGTGTTTGTTTTTTGTTCCCGTTATTGTTTAACTATTTGTTGTCTGATCCTTTGTTGTGGTGTCCGGTCCCAACAAGAAGTTGATCATCTTATGTTGGAGCGGAAATGCAAAAGCTCAACCATCATGTCATAGATAGTAAAATATGTATATTGATTCTAAAATCCTTGACCACCCTTTGCCCCTTTCACGAGTGTTCAATACTCGTTGCTTATAATAAAGATCAAATATGACATAAGGAACTTGAGTGGTGGGGGTTGTGATCCCACATTGCCACATTGATCAACTGCAAATTAGAAATGTACGCTTTCAGTAAAACTTATAAGTAATGTACTACACTACAAACAAGAATTGCATGTGTTATTATGAATCATATATAGTTTTGTAAAAGGTTTATACATAGTAAACCATCAAAAGGTTTACAATTTAATGATTATAAACCTACATAAAGGTTCACTAATGTGGATGTTCTTGATAGATCCAAACAGGTTTAACATTGAATCTTAACAATAGCGACATACTCATACAGCGTATCCATATTTGTGTACAAGGTGAGCACCATGCATGACAGAGCAATTAGTGATAGACTCCACACGCTCTGCCTTCATATTTATTTATTCACAACATAATCTACATAACGACAAGACAGCAAACACGAAGATTATATACCTGAAACGAAAGCAAAATCACACACCAGCAAAAGATGCAATGAACTGAAACCTAGTTGATTTCCATTTGGATTCACAGAGTTCACGAACAGTCTTCAACACAATCTTGTATTGAACAACCTTGTTACGTAATTCCATCACCATAAACGAATCCTCTTCTCTTTCCCCCAAAACAACAAACCAAACACACGAACCAATCCCGCGAGGTTTAGGAAACGGCTCCATGGTGTCATGAAGATTAACAATGTATTTCAGCGACCATCCAGCATTCTCATTAATCATTTGGTATATATTGAAATGTCTATAGACCTTACAAAGGAAAAGCAAACAACCACGAGAACTAAACAGTGTGTGTTCAGACTGCACCTTTGTGTCTAAGGTTATAGGTGTTTGTATGGTTGTTAAGACCGGATTGTGTACATCTTGAATTTCTAACTTGAAATGCAAACGCGGACGCCCTTTATCAAAATTTATCCAGTGAATGGCGTGATTCCAATATAGTCCCTCTTTAAAACCATGAAAACTTTGGTGAGGAAAGCGATCACCACAAACACACCAATTGTCTGTTTCTGAAGAGTAATTATTATATGAACGAAGAGTACTCCACCATTATAAACATGCTCTACCACCGTCTTAATGACTTTGTAGTGAGGTGATCTTGTAGGATCGAAAGCCAATATCATACCAGTAACATTAAAAGATTCAGACAACTTCAAATCATCGCACTGTGGAAGCATCTTAAACAGTTTTAAAAAGGGATTGCATATATAAAACTTAAAAGGATAATCATAATCATGTTCGCAACCAAGAAGAAGCAGACCATTGCATGACTGCAAAATCAGAAAATCAACACATGGTGCCTCGAAGCCCATACTTATGGTGGTTGATCTTTTGGATGGAACTATAGTATCCAACGACACAAAATCATATTTAAAGCCTAGTTGTCTTATACTTGGATCTCCGAATGCTCTTTTAGGCCGCCAGAGAAAGAATCCAGTAGGAGGATCGAGCTTAGAAATTTGACACTGGCGTAGAGTGATATTAGTTGCTGTGATGAGAGACAGCCACCGTTTCGACACATATTTAATCACATGAAGAGAGATAACAGGTAACCTAAGTAAGATTTCGATCAAAAGGTCGTCATTGGACATGACCGTATAAATAGTGTATGGAAGAAATTTATGAGCAATAGGACATGAAGGGTCCCTGTACTTATACTAAATATGTACAAATAGTCCCTTAATTTGTTTTTTCTTTTTTTTGCATAGATGGCAACCTAACTAATAACATGGCTGCTATTCAGTATTAACAGGTGTTCATTTGGAACGTTAAAATCTCTCATGGCGCAATAAAGGTAAAATGTTAATTTTGCCTAAATTTATTCTAGTTGGTCCATTTGTACACACACACATTTTTATTTTTTATCTTTTGCAATACTGATAGGTTCTAGTATAAAATTAAAACTTATAAAGTGGACAACTTCAGTTTATTCAAAACATTGGATGCATTTTTTTTCGGTTTCTAATCTTTATTCAGAAGAGTTTTTCACCAAAAGTGCTTCTAACTCAGGACAATATATATATAGGGTGTGTGTTTTATTACCTTTCGTTAAGCCTCTAAGTGAACCGGTCGAATACGGACAAAGGCTTGTTCGTGTTCTTTCGTTTAAATCTAACCGGACAAATAATCAAGCACGGACACTTAAACGGACGATATTTCTTGTTCATGTTCGTTCGTTAAGAAAATAAAGTTGTTCATGTTCGTTATTAAAATGTTTAGCATATAAGAACGAGTATTCAAAATGATTATAAAATTTCTTATTTTACAACCAGGTCTCTATTGTAACTCTTCACACAAAAGTGTTTACAACCAGGTCTCTATTGTAACTCTTCGCACAAAAGATACAAATTCGCACAAATACAAATAGCAGTAAGTGACTTATCTCCACGTTCTATTAGCTAGTTTAGAATTGGTAGTAAAACAAAACACTAAAGCATGTTTTGGGGAAGGTGATTACTTCAATGGAACAAATCAGGGGATATGTTATACAGGAATGAGGAGCTAAATTATGATCAGGTCAAAATGCAAAGATGTTGTGCTTGTAGGTTCAGTTTACATTGGACAAGTGGGAATATTAGATAGAGAGTGCAACGATTACTGGCCAAAAAGTATCATATAGTTGCTGCAAGTGCTTGTATACTTTTTATGAGCCATGTGAATAATGCCAATTCGACCTTGTGTTACGTACTAATGTTTGCAGCTTTTATTTAGCAGGTCCCTTGCTGGTGTGGGATACTGTTTTCACAGACATGATTCTAAATTTATAGTATCTTATCAGTAATTTGATCAAGATATGCCATACATCCACAGCCGTTTTAGTTAACATTTCTTATAAATTGGCCGGTTTTACAAATACGACATATTTGCTAATAGAGAATGTTGTATAACAAGGATATGGAATAGTAAAAAGGAACCTGAAGGAGAGTTATATTCGCTGTTGCAAGTCAAATTCAAGAATGCAACGAAAAAAAGAAGAGAAAAATGACAAACTATAATACTAGTCAAAATTGTAGACGAGCCATAACCAGGAATATCATCATTCTCTTTCAAGTTAAAGGAACAACTCTCTACATTAGAAAATATGTTTTGCGTCATAATCTCGATCGCCGTTAACCAAAAATATTTTAACAAAATTCCATGTGCTTTTTCCTCTACCGTATGTACCTTCATATTCAAGACCTGAAAGGTATGTTAATTACACGCTTAGTGCATGATGACTTTCATTACTTCTATGAATATTTAGTGCATGATGACTTCAGTACTGTGAACTAATAGGTGCTTCTACATTCATGCCTTTTCTTTTAACAGCACACCAAGAACCTTAATTCATAAATTATCTTTAAGCCTCTTTTTTTGGTGAAAAAATTATCTTTAAGCTTTATTTATACTGTGAAAGGGTAATATTTTAATACTAGTCAAAGAGTGACCGGGGATCAAACAGGACAATATCCTTGTTTTGAAGTTGAAAATCAGAACCTAAAACCATCATAGTTATATATAATGCCAAGTTTCACATTTATACATTAACAGAACAATTAGGGACATTACGACTATGAAAATTGATAGACGTATATATGTGACCGGGTCACGGCCCCAATAATTTGTGGTTTAACCTAAGCTACGGCCACGGACTTATATGAGTAACTTGTGGCTTTTTCTCCCATTAGCTTTTAATCCACCTAATCATACGTGCTCATTTCAATTCAACTAAGTCAATCGATGTTTTTAGAAAAAGCTTCAAATTTGTAACTTGATTCTTTAAAGCGAGGTTTTTCTGTTCTTAGTAATTTGAAAGTTAAAATGCCAAAGAAGCATGAATGAAATATGAATGCAAAAATGCATGAATATTAAAATTATGCCAATGAAGCATACATTTGAGTATATGGAGCAAGTAAAAGATGTGTCGTGATATCCCACTCCGCTAACCACGAGGTGGGGGTTCAAACTAAGACATCTTTACTTCTAGGGATTTGGTGTGTTGTGATATCTCACCAGGAAGCGAGGTCTAGGTGAGGGTTCAAACTAAGACACCTATCCTTAGCCATATTAGGAAGAAGGTGTTGATGTGATTTCCCACTACGCTAGCAACGGGGTGGGTTTTCAAACTAAGAACACCGGTCGTTGGTTGTGATATCCTACTAGGGAGCGAGGCCTAGGTAGGTGTTCAAACTAAGCAACGCATTCCTAGCTTTAAGAACTTATGATTATAATGATGAAGATGTTGCAAAAAGTTCTACAGTTAAAATTTCGTTCTTTAAAATCAAGTTACAAGGTCCTAATAAGTTGTTGCTTTGAGTCATGATTCATCTTGAATTACGACTATGGAAATAAGTTGATCTATGATTGAGTTGAAATGAGTACACACATTTAAATCATATATTCATTTGGGAGTTAAAAGTTCACAAGTCATAAGTATGAGTGCTTAGCATTTAGACTTATATTGACAAATGATCTTGTTTAATTGCTTGGTTTGGAACTAGTGAAAAATCGGGGACGATGAATTTATCCATTCGGACATCCGTAGATTATTCTATGGGCGCTTCTCATTCTATGATCCCAATGTTGATATAATAAAGGAAGTCAAACAGGTAGTCGAGAAAAGAAAAAGGAAAATCCAAAAATATTAGGGATAGTTAGTGTACAGATAAAAAAATGGTGAAAACGGGACTTGTCGAAGCTATTGATTCTTTAATTCTCCTTGACGAACACTTAGCTACTTTTCGAGGTTATTAGTCGAGGGGGATTGAGATTCTTAGTTTTCGTAAATGTTTACTTCATAACATTGCGTGAGGACACGGCAATACCTTAGTATGGGGGATTTTGGTATGTGCTAAATTACACATACCTTTATCCATTAAAAACGGACTTAAATGACCAAAAACAGACAAAAACTGCCAAATATATGTTTGTTTTGCATTTGTAGTGTGCAGGAAACGGATATCACACAAAGGACGAAAAACAAAGCCAAGAACGACAAAACTAAGCACGGATTGGAAATGTGTGAAAAGACGAAGCCAACAGTCAAAGTCAGAGTCAACTCCGAGAAGCTGAAGCAGAAAATATAACTTGAGGGACTGTAATTGCCAATTCCCAAAGTTATAATACAAAGGAAACAAAGACAAGGGCTGAATTTGTAATTTAGTTAAAATACAAGTAGAGGGGGCAAAACTGCCAAACCCCCATACTAGTATTAACATAAGGACTGACTTTGCAAAAACCCTATATGAGTTGAGGGGGCTTTCTTGCCAAACCCTCAAACTCATTTAACCATCAAGGACAACACAAAAAAAAAACACATTAACCCCCCCCCCCCCCCCCCCCCCCCCCCCCCAAAAAAAAACACACACCAAAGGGACGTGGGATGCAATAAGTCCTATAACTCTTGGGGACTTGTTTTGCCAAGTCCCCAAAAGTTATTTAACCACAAGGACCAATGGTGTAATGGAACATACAACCATGGAGGGCCATTTTTGCCAACTCCACAAACCTTCAATCTGTTATACCCATAACCTTTTTTCCCGCTCTCTTTTTCCCCCCAAAAACACTCACGGGATTGTATATTCCATTATTTCCCCATGAACCTTTAATCCACTCCATGGATAATCAACTCCTCCTCCCCCACTACTTTCCCAGCCACAAGGGTGCCAACTTGGCATTCCCACACACCCCAAGACCAAATTGACGACTGGAGATTGTATTTTAAGATTGATGGGCCTAGTTTTGAGGCTTCATAGGAGGAAAACCACTCTCACAAAACAAACACACCTGTGTTTGTGTGTCTACAAACAAGCACAGCAAAGAGAAAGAAGAAAAAAGACCTAGTGTAGATTTTCGGCTATAAATAGCCTTGTAAGCCATTGTGGCAAGTATTGTAGCTTATTTAAGTTTTAATTCAGTTTTTAATTAAGTTTTTATTGTAATTTAAAGTATTTTTAAGTTAATTCCTTGTATGCACTTGTTATTTTCAGTTTAATGAAAATTTAAGCCATTTTTTACTCAATAAGCTCTCAATAAGCTAATTTGAGCTTATTCTTGTTAATAAGCTCAAATTCAGTTTAAGACCTATTAAAAAGCTCTCAAATACTGTCTCATGTGATTTTAGTTCATAAATGTTCATTGGATTTTGATTTTGGAAGCTATTGGAGAAATAAGCTCATAAAAGCTTATTGAGCTTATTGCTCAGGGAATAGAGGCAAGGGCCATTAGGACAGGTTTGTTTAGGCCACTCACTCAGAAAGAGTGGCCTTGGTTCTGAGACAACAAAAATCCAAGGTCTCAATTTTCTATTTTTCATTTAGCTTATCTTTTAGCTTAAGGAATTAGCTTATTTGCTTTTCATCTTTACAAATACATTAGCTTAGGCTTATTATTAGGCTATTGTGAGTTTTTATTGCATAATTTTGTCCTACATTAGCTTATTTCTTAAAAATTGTCATAATAGTGTAATAAGCTAGTAGAGAAACTAGCTTATTTTTCTTAATAAGCTAGGATTTTTAGTTTTAAAATAGATTAAATAGGCCAAAATAAGTAGAAGTGGATAAAAAGTTTTCAAAGTTTTAGCTTAAAAATAGGTTTTAAACTACCTTTGGTTTGACAGTTTTGAGATAAAGGGGTGTTTGGCACAAGGCCAAAACGGGTCAAAAAGGGTTTTGGCATGGGTTATGGTTACTTGGTCAATTTAAGCATAAGTTTTTAAGCCATTTCAAGCTGTTTTTAGAAAAAATTTAGTTGTAAAATAGTTTTCTAAGGTTTTGCAATCTAAGTTCAAAACTGTGAAGTTTTTAAGTAACCCACAAGTGCTTATTTGATTAAGAACTTGTGGTTTGAGTTTAAGCATTCAAAAAGGTGTGTCTTTAGTGTCCAAAAAGGGCTGTCAAGAGCCTTTGTTCTTTTGACTGTATAAGTCAAAACCACCAAGCCTTTTTTCTGTCACAGTTTGTAAAAAACCAAAAGCCCTTTTTCATTCACAAAAATAAGCAAGTAAAATTAATTTTCAAAAGCTCAAAATTGGTGCACAAGCCCCTTGGCTATAGCACTCAATCTGTTTGAACTTATTTGTGATTTTAGAGCTTATTTGACAGCTTAAAATAAGCTGTCAAATAAGCCCTTGAGCTTTGCCTTAAAGCTCCCCTGGTGCAAAGGGGGAACTTTAAGCTCATCTTTCTCAGCCACTAAGAGCAATTAAGCCCAAGTTTTTGGCTTATTTTAAGAGCTTATAGGCTCTTCTATAAGCCTCTTCAGTTTCAGCTCTTAAAAGCCTCATTTGTGTGCTTATTTTCAAGTCCAAACATGCCCTTTGGCTGTTCTTGAACCCCTTAGGCTGAAGGATTGCTTATTTTTTGACTTTGGCTTATTCAGCTTATCCCATAAGCCCCAACTGTTTCCCAAGAGTTTTTAGGTTAGGTTAGATAGTTTAGTTTGCTTATTTCCTTTCTCTAGCTTATTTGTCCTAGCTTTAAGCATTTTTAGCTTCTTTAAGCTCTATTTAAGCTTTTCTGGCATAATAAGCTCCCCACAGCTTATTAGGTTTAGCTTTTCCTTCCCTTTTAGCTTATTTAAGTTAGTTTAAGCCTTTTTGCCTTATTTAAACCTTAGCTTAGTTTATTAGACCATAAGTAGTAAAAAGACTTAGTTTTATTTTGTGCTTTAAAGCTTCTTAAGCTTCTGTCAAAATTAACTTATTTTAAGCTTATTCTTTTGATAAAAGTGAAAAGTGCATTTGTTAAAGTTGTGTAGCATAAGCCCCTTAATAAGTTTGTAGTTTTAAGTTTTTGCTAAAAATCACTTTTTAATAAGCCACAAAAATAAGCCATGTCGTAGGGTTTGTTTTGTCACTTTTTCATAGTGTAGGGTTACCCGTTTTCACACAAGTGTAAATTTAATAAACTTTGCCCGCCTACCCTTTAGTTTAGAATGTTACACTTCCTACCCTAGAGTTTTTAAAAATAAAATAAAAGGGGGAATACACTTGGTCCGGGAGAAGCAAGACTCGAAACCCGGACCAAGCAATACAATCCCCTTTTGATCCCTATCCTCCCACACACTTAACCACTGTGCCTTTGGATCTTTTTCGTTATAACTCAAGGAGCAACATTATTTAATACACGTTTTGTGTACAATAAGCCCATTAAGTCTGTTTAGCTTATATTTTTTCGGGCTTATTGTCATAAGCTGGAAGGTGCTTTTATATTCGTAGGTGTCTTAATAGTCTAGTATTGTTGTATAAATTTTTCAGAATTTTTTGTAAACGTTTAATATTTTTTATAATTTAATTTAGTTAAAAGTTTATTTAATTCATAAAAAATACAAAAATTATCAAAAAAATATTTTGCTTTTTTAGAAAATTTTATTTTGTCATCTAGTTTGTAGGAAAAATATAAAATTTTTTGTAGGGTCATTTTTATAACTTTTTGTCTTTTAAAGAACGGGTCCGGGTACGGGTTTTGTTTTTGACTCGTTATGGGTCAAAACGAACTCCGTTTTCGGTCTAGTCTTTTTCATTCTTCGTTATTTGACCCATAGAGTAGTTTAGAAGTGAAAAATTTTCCGTAGGGTTATTTTTAAAGAATTTAGGTTTTCCCCCTTTTGTACGGGATTCGGGGTTTCGTTTTCTAGTTTAATTTCATAATTTCTAGGTTTTTCTTAAACGTTTTAGTCCGTTATTATCTAATTTGACTTTTTCAACTTCCCAAAACCAATTCCTAACCTTCAAACACCAATCTTCGAGTCGTATCGATTATACCATTCCAGCTCGATGGGATTTACGACCCGGGAAAGCTCTATACTACTTCACGTAATCATTGATTGTGGTTTACACTTATTTAATATATTTTAAATATTTTATTATATATTATATATATTTACGGTGTGAATCCGGCACGATCAAATATAGTTTTCATGTTTATGTGTTGAATTGTAATAGGTTTAAATATTTCCATTTGAGTTTATTTCATTTTTTTCAATAAGTCTAAGTGTTTATAAGTTAAAAAAAAGTTTTTTTGGGATGTCGAACAGCCAGCCGGCCGGCTGAGAAGCCGTGCCGGGCAGCTCGTCTGATTCTGTGAAGTGGTAGTTGCGTTTTCAAGTTGTTTGATTAATTGCAGGTCATGTTTCAGTCTGGAAGTGTTTTAAATGCTATATTATCTCAGTTTAAGTGTGTTTAAGTGGATATGTGATATGACTAACTCAAAAGCTAATGGATTGGTTTGTGATTTTCATGATTGTTTATATAGTAACTTGCTTAAGGAATGGATACTCTAAGTTTGGTTTCAAAGTACTTGAATGGTATGGAGGATATCTTGGATGATGGAGATTCTCTAGAAGCTAGGAAGCTAACGGTTGGAAAGAGTAAGGAAGAATTATAATTATTTAAGGCATTGGATCATAAGAGTGTTATTGTCAATGAGGGGAGTCACAGGGTTGTTGTGTTAAGAAAGGCCACCTTCCATTTCCCTACAACAACATTCACTAGGTTTTTCCTTTGCCATTATGCAGTGGTTGGCCAAGGTGCGTGGGATGCCGAGCTTGATATGGCGGATTCATTCAATTACATGACGGAAGAAAGGTTTGACCAATTGGGTTTTGTTCGAGTAGACTATGGAAAGTATGGAAGAAAGATGGTTAGAGGAGGTTCCTAGCAAAATCATGGTTTCACAAGTTATGATATTTTGTAGTGATCGATATGCAACAAAGCGAGCCTTCATAATTTTTGGTAGAGATTTCTTGTACTTCAAAGAGTAAGGGTTGACCTTTGGAATGATGAGATGCGCATTGATCTTACCATGCTTGTGGAGATGAAGGATATTGATGTTATGTTAGATAAGTTGGTTGAGTATTTGGAAGAGGTAGGTAGTTCTAACGGTGACCTAGTCAAGATGGACAAGGCTAGCCGCAATAAGAACCACAAAGTTAACAAACTTACCCCTCCACCACAAATCAAAATTGAAGAAATCCCTTCAATCTCTGCCATTGCACCACCATCACCTATTTATCACCCACTAACCCAAAAACAAAAAGAGAAAGTGAAAGAAGCGTTGGATCGTAAGTACAAAGAATTGGAAGAATCCAAGCCTATTTTGGAAATTTTAGAAAACTATATGACCTATCGAAAGAAGCTTGATGAAGTGTTAATGGAAAGAGCTAGGTTGAGTAGAGATGATTATGCTGAGGAAGTAAAGATGAGAATTGTGAAGCATCAGTTACCCAAGAAAATGTGTTACCTGGACAATTTTGTGCTACCGATGAAAGTAAATGGAACGATCGAGATGAATGCTCTTGCAGATACAGGGGCAAGTGTGTGTGTTGCCCTATTGTATTTTTATGAAAACTTGGTCTATAGATCCTAAGCCTTATAACTCAAATCTTACCATGACGGAAAATACACAAGCTAAGGCTATGGAGAAGTTAAGAATGTGAGGATCCAAATGGTATCAAGCTACTATAGGTTGATGTTTTTGATTTGTAGACATACCAGTAGACAAGGACTTCCTTCTGTTGTTAGGACCCATCCGTTTTTGAGAACTTGTGGAGCGGTTATAAACATGGGGCGCGATACTTTGTGCCATTGTATGGGTCATTCGTCATACCTACTTTTCTAAGCCAAGAGCCAAGGCTTACTGAAAACTTTGCGCAAGAAAGGAAGATTAATGGTTGAGTTTGCAGTAGAAGTGGGAGAGATTGAAGATGGCAATACCGAAATATGGGACCCGAGTGCACCATCATATGTAGACTTTGAAGAAAATGGACAGATCTTTAGCTATGGAAGCTTGCTATTAATCCTTCAAAAATATTATCGTTTTTAAGAAACTCATTGATTTTCTAGGTTCACTTCCGGTCCAATTGAAGAATATGAATTGGGGGAATGAAGGATATGAAACTTAAAAGAAAGTTGAAGGCGATGAAGCTTGGCATGTGAAATTTGAAGTGAAACTGCAATGGCAAAAGTTCACACTAGAGTTCAAGACTAAAAAGACCAATAGGAAGCTTTCTAGAAAATTCATTTCGGAAGACATTCTTAAGTTTGATCAATTTCTTGATTAGAGAGCTCACCAACCCAACCACAAAATGAAGTATGAAGCATGAAGTTTGAAGAACAAGGCACCACTCTTGTGCCAATGATGTTTGTCTCCTTTTACATTTTGCATCCTCTTTTAAAAACAATTTATCGTTTTGGTTATTTCGGTTATGTTTGGTTATCGTTTAAGACATCTTTTGATGATTGGTTATGGTTATGGTTTGATTAATTAAAGTTTGAGGTATATTATATTTTGTTCATTAGTTTTAGTTTTAGTTTGATTTGCCAAGAATATTTGTGAAGTGTGTGATTTTTTACAAAACATTTGGTAACATCATAATCACCTCTGTGTTTGTTTTTCACCCAGAAATATAGCGCGTGTGTTGACCAACAAGTCGGGAATGAAAAGTAAAGTTGGCACCAAGGTTTAAATATATCCAGACTATGCAGCTAGAAAAGAAACCAACAGCAAGCCTTATACACATACAGTCCTAGAAAAATGGTATAAACCCAAAAATTCCAAATTTTAAAAAACACACACACAACACACACTACTCTCTTGGAATCATCAAATTCGTGTAGATTTATCCAATTGCAAGTAAGGATCGTGTTTAAGGATCATCCATGGCTCCGAAAAGGGTAAGCAATTACATTAATTCGAATCAATTTGGTGTTTAATTCGTGTTCATCCTTTTAGGTCAAAAATTAAGGGATTTTGATTCGTTTTGAATTAGACCAATTTATTCTAGGATTAAGTGGGTATATGCTAGTAGATGAGATTGTAAAAAGAACTGATGGTTAAGGTAAAAAATATAGATTGAATGATGATGATTTTTAAATTCAAAAATTTTGAGGTTGAATGTTCGGTTGATTTGATGAAGAGTTAAGGAATTTACAGTGGTATATGATTGATTTTGAGTGTCTAGATGATGCTAGATTGATTGTATGGATCACCCATCTGATTTTGGTAAGTTTGAAGTTTAGGCGAAATATGGCGAATTTGGCGAAATGAATTCTAGGAGGTAGTCCGCTGTTGAAATATTTTAGGAAGGACATTAGGAGCACCCATAGAGCATTAGGAAGACTTAGAATCAACTAGGAAATGCGAAAAACACCCAGAAACGACCAACAAACCAACTGGTGCGGCAGGCAAGGCCAACCGACTTGCTGGGCTGCTCAGCCGCACGACTGGCAGAGTGACGAGACACCAGCCGCACGGCTGGAAGGTTGTGCCGGGCGGCTGGAGTATTTCGGGTCCGGAAACTTTTTCCCGTTTGATCTTAGTTAGCTAGGGGCTTCTACATTAGGTGTTATTGGTTCATTTATGCTTGTTTATGCATAGTATATTTGATTGTTTGCGCAGGAAGGCAACGCAAGGATCGTAATCCGAACCCGCTTATTACAAATTTCGAGAAAAAGAATAAGCAAGGTACTATTGAATATCATTTGCAACAAGTAAAGAATGCTAATTTGAAGTGGAGAGAGTTACTTTCAAAAGAAAGGCACGCTTATTGTGAATGATTATCTAGGTTGCAAGGTAAAGGATTTGGAATACCGAGGGTGCCGAGTTGGACTTTGTTTTATGATTATAACATTGAGGAAACTTTGAAAAACAAGATGATGTACGAATACATTCATGATGATGGGGACGTTTTCGTTGATTACTCATAGGAGAGAGCTCTTTCTATTTATGGGGATATTTATCCAGAATGGTGTTTAGAGTTCTTCTTGACGATGTATCTTGATAAAGGAGTTGATAGGACTAGGTTGATGACAAAAAAGTGCATTTGGTTTAGGCTTTGTGGAGTTGAGAAAATGCTTATTTTACATGAGTTTGCGTTTTGTTAGTATGTATGAGTAAATATAGATTAAATCATGGGTTTGTTTGCTAATTACAATTACTAAGATGGAAGTTGATGACAAGTTATACAACCAATGATGCATTTGGCAAAAGATTTTTATTTTTTTTGGGAAAAAAAACCGACCTAGTATTAACCCGAAGGACATCACTGATTAAGGAACCCGCTTATGATGATTATACATAACTAGTGTTGGATCTTTGTTTATTAGGTGCAGTTAGTAAGGATAGGTGTCAAAAGAGAGATATGTAGAGATAGCTCATTGGAAAAGCGCAGGAGTATTACCTTTTGGCTTGGGTTATTGCCGAGCATCTTTGTAAGCATGCTTTGAGTCTTAAAGAAAATAGTCTAATTTTGTAGAGGTCATTACGTGACCAAGATTGCTCATTCGTTAGGATAACTTAATGAAGAGGAAGTAGCCAAATGTTCAGAACCAATCGAGTATGAAACATTGGACCAGTCAAGATGGTGGCAATGAGCTAGATGAGGGCACCCATACTTTGATTCAAACTGAACAAGAAGCATCACAACCTGGGCAGGCAAGAAGGGATAGACAAGAACCAAGAGGGTTAGACTCGAGTTGGGGAGATTGGAACGTGAGCTTGAACGAAATTGAGCGTAGGGATGTTGGGAGAGATTTGATGCTTATGAGGAACAACTATATACTTAAGCATTCCGTGCCTATCCCTCACCATTTAGCGGATCAATCCAACTTTGCCTATCCCGCTTACGAACCACCAAATGTTCCACCATACCCTTACCCATATGTGCCTTATCCACACCTTACACGCATTACCTAGACCCCGAAATTGGTCGTCAGTCTTTGAGGAGACCCACAAAAGAGCGCATGGTGATGGTTATCAATGCATGTTCTAATTCCATAGATCAGGTTATTGAGATTGGGACGATTCCCCCCCCCCCCCCGTCAGCAAGATTCCATGGAGAAGATTGATCTGATTATGCATTCAGGAAGAATTATGTGGATAGTATCGATTGATGAAATGCAGATTGATCAATGGTCAATTTTGATTCTAAAAACTCTTTGGTGCTCGTAGAATATTGGATAATTTTAATTTCTATTTTTAATCCGTAGGATGTTTTAAATTATGTTTGAGTACTTTACTTTATGATTTGGAATTTAGGATATTTTTATTTTATATAGTAGTATTCACAGTATTGTGTTTGTAGTATTTGCAGGGTTGATATACGAGAAGTATTGGTGGTTTATCAAAATCGAGTTTTCACGGAAACTCAAGTCGCGTACAAAAACCACATATGGAAGATGCGTATTTAATCTAGATAAGTATCATACATCTAATTTTCTGATTTCCCTTTACTCTTAAGTTCGTAATTACAACTCGGACAATGGCAAAACTTAAGTGTGGGGGATGGAAGTAAATAGGAAAAATGATCTAGTTTTCAAACTTTTTGTACAATTTTTAGTGTAATTTCTAAAAAAATTTAGGGATGAAAGTTTTGCCCTCGAGGATTTAGTTGTTTTCACACGTAAGGAATATATATTAAAAACGATTAAATCATTCCAACAACTAATGAGGCTATTTGAATTTTTTAACATATCCTGATTATTTGTAGCCGTATACTTCAAAAATTGTGAGAGAATGAAGGCCTAATTCGTATGAAAAACATTATTTAAAATGCTTAATTCCATTTTTGCTATGATGGTGCCGTGATTGACTCGATTCTAGACCTATGTGCTTGATCATAAATTGTCCGACAGTAATCATACTTGAGTGATTATGGTGGAATTTAAGTGACAAAGGCAAATTAGGATTTACACCAAATGGCCTTCCAATTTATAAAAAATGATTTTAGCTAGCCACATCGGTTAGTTAATCACTCTTTTTGACCCATTTGTTAGCACTCATTTTTAGTTCTAGATACAATTAGTACACCATCTGAGCCATCCCGTTCATTTAATAAAATCCAGAAAAGAAATGTATTTCCACCTTTAACCTTAGCCTAACCCTTAGTTAAGTCTATGGATTGCTAGTTACTTGGTACGTATGGCGTATTTTTGATGATTACTTGTTGACCACACTTTGTAATTTGAGTGTGTGCTATTTCAACAGAGACGGAGATAGCTACTCTTATTTGTATTTTTGTGGAGTATCACATCCAAAGTGTGGGGGTAACGAAGATTTTAAAATAATAATAATATTAATAAAATAGCCAATGTGCCTAAAAAATTTATGAAGAAGAAGGAAATAAGAAGTAAAAATTAATGGGTGTCGATTAGCCAATGTGCTAAAAAAGTGATACCGGTGATCAATCGAGAGGAAATTGGGTACGTAATCATTTTATTTGGATTGTGGTGACTAGCAATTTTAGACTTAATTTTATTTTTCGTTTGTAGAACCGAACCAAAATATTCCTTGAGCCTACACTCACGCACCCCTTGTTAACCACCCTAATGGCTCGCCATAAAAGTTCTTTGATAGATTTGCCTGGTGCTCACGCCCTATCGTATTTATTTTTGATACTTGTACAAGCCTATGGTATGACACAAAATCATGACTGAGCAAATGAGTGATTTTACTTACACCACAAAAAACAGAAATATCAACTGTTGAGTGAATTCATCAAAAGTTCTTATTTCGTGAGGTGCTTAGTTGTGTTATCTAAGTTTCGAAAATCAAGCGGGTTATTATCAAGATCGTTTATAACACTTTGAATCAATAATTGTTCTTATTATGAGCATTAACTTTGTTAATCATTATCAATAGGTTGCTTGGATGACTTTACTAAATTCCTAAACCTCCCTCGAGGGCTACAGAGCTTAAGTGTGGGAGAATTTGATAAATCTTAAATCGAGTATGTTTTAGGGAGCGTTATTTGCGCTTTTATATGAAATATTTGGTTAAATAAAGAACTTTTGTTGCTAATATTGTGCAAAGTGAAGTTTACATGTTTGTAGTTAGCTATGACAGAAGAAGACAAGAAAATAAGAAGAAAACGTAAAGAAAATGACTTTCGGGGATTTACCGACAAGTTAAGCTTGGATAAGAGGTTTGGAGGCCCATTGAAGCCAAATACAAGAATTTAATCCATTTTATAAGTTTTATATGGCCCAACCCAAACCAAAAGGAAGCAAAAAGGAAGAAAAATGCTCAAGAAAACAACACTTTACATTTTGGAGCGAAGCCCCAGCCGCCCAGGCTGGCAGTATCAGTTTAGCCGCCCAGCTAGATCCCCAGCCGCTCGGCTGGCCAATTTTGGTAGTTACAAAGTTAGCAATTATAGATGAATTAAAGTGTCATTACCCTCCAAGTCCGATCATTTGCCTCCATAACTATTGGAAGTTCATTTTCTTGCTCTAGAATCATGCACCTAGCCTATATAATCATATTAGGGGGCCTAGACCTAAAACACACTTCTTACCTTGAAAAAGGTTTAGAAACCCTAATTGTTAGTGCAAATATTACGATATTTAAACTAAACAAGTCATTTGGTTTAAATACAGCCAAACAAGTACTTAAACATAACGTAAAATGAGCAAGTACGCGTAGATCACAACTCATCAAACGCATACATTCATCAACACCTCTCCGCGCTCGATCTACTCATGCTTCAACAAAAGGTATGAATATGTTTGTTAAGTTGCATTATGATCAACCCATTTAACAAACTATGTGATTAATCATATTAGACAATAGGACAAAATTAATCACTAACTTAACTAGACAAGATCTTCCATATTAGGAAACAATCTTGGAAGATCAAAACATGTCTTTTGCCATATTATATAAAAGGACATGAAAGAATTAGGAATAAAGACAAACTAATTATCTTCGTTTAAAAAAAACCATTTTTGGAAACAAATCTTACAAGATATTTTCCTCCTAGAACAATATCAAATCAGATTTTATAAGTACATTAAGGATCTAAGCAAAAGATTTAAAAAGATTTGAAAAGATTTTGAAATTGGCCCGGGGGACCATGGATCCACTTAAATAGGCATACGGATCCACCATACCTGGATCCGTAGCACCCATTACGCCAAGTTTTGGGTTTCCTATAAATACCACTCATTTGCTTAGTTTTTCACCCAAGCTTTTCACAACCTTTTTTTCCACATTATTACACACGTTTAGGATCATTATAAACAAGTTTTTATAATGTAAAAACACAATTAATCATATCATCAAAACCCCAATAACCCTTGATCATAATGCTTCTAACTTTCATTTGTTGCAAGCATGATTCTACATGATCCTCTATTCAAGCAAGCTTAGAGATCTTGCCATCATCATCCACCACATACCTACGTATAGGAAGATTTATCACAACAAGCCAAGAGACTTATCATCTTCATCAACAACATTATGCTTAGTGATCTTGATGTTTTAGATTGGGCTTTTACATCCAATTGACAATCATGTCTTGGATCATCATTATACACATTTGTGTATCAATCATTATACAACAAACTGGATGTTAGGTGGTTTATGTGTTGAGGACATAAAACACAAGGTTTATTATGCCGGACCATAAAACATAACGGCTTTGGTTGCACCCGAAGAAGGACTCGGTATTTAGCTTAGTACCGCATAAAGTGTAAGCGACGTTAGGTTGGTTCTACCTCGAAGTAGGACTCGGTAGTTAGCTTAGTACCAGATAAAGTATAAGCGACGTTGTATGGTTTTCTCCGCCTTAAAGGAGCTTGTTGATCTAGTGAAGTAAATCTCAAGTTGGGTACTCGGGGAGTGGAGTAGGGCGAAGAGGAGCTTCGTAGCCAAACCACTATAAATCATTGTGTCCGGTTTGCACTTTCTTTTACTTATCGCTTTACATTTATATTTGCCTTTATCGCTTTATATTTATATTCGCATTGCATCTATGTTTGTGTTATATATTTTGTTGTGATGATATTGTTTGTTTGATATTCTTTAGTATAGTTATTGTAGTATAAACTTGATTGATTGTTTGATACAAAAGTTTTAAGTTGATAATGGAAACGTATTCACCCCCCCCCCCCCCTACGATTCCACAATTGGTACTAGAGCCACGTCGCTTTAGTTTTCAAAACAAATGGTTTTTAAAATAGATCACGGTCCATGTATCAAATTTCCTATCAAGCGACACATAATGTGAAAAGCTCTTTGTTTAGTACTTACAAGTTTTGATGTTAAATATAAAGTGTTACAATAGCTTGAAGGTCTTTTAAAGATTCCCAAACAAAGGATATAATGTGTCTAAAAGTGTGATAAACGATTCTGCCAAAATTTTGCCACTTGTGCCATCTACGGATCCATCGAATCCACCAAAAGTGGATCCGTCCATGGGATCCGTCCATATGGTTTTTAGTTTTTGTCAAACTTCAAAAATTTGTAGAAAATCAACCGTGCGTCGGATTTCGATGATTCAAAAACCAAAATTGAAGAATTTTGAATGTACTTTCCAATGGAATGGGTCTCAAGTATTAATTCAAATTTTAAGTTTGTCAAATAAGCAAAATGCCATAGAGTGTCCAAAACTAAAATTTTGTTTTAGCGTAAAAACTTGATTTTAACCTTTCCTTTCGAGTCGGACACTTCTAGTTGGTTTACTTTTGAAAGTTGGTGTATTTTATCATTGGAAAGTTAGTGTATTTTTCAAACTTACTAATGATGAGAAAACTATGTTATTTACAAATAAAATCAAGCTATGTATACATTGTTACATTTAATACACAAAACGAAGTGTAGTATTTATGTGTGTTATGCTAAATGATTATTTGTTCTACTTTTGCATAATATTGTATTGCACGATTATCGTGCTACTACTTTAACTGATAAAATATGTCACCACTATATATTCAACACTTCCATTTTATCAAAGTCTCTACATGTCATCCCATTATCTTGTTTAAACATAGGTTGTCTAGAAAAGAGAAAAGATCATAATAACATATTAGTACGTAATAAAGGGAAAATATGTTTTGAACTTAGTTTTGCTTGCATTAGTCTAATTCACAATCACAACTAATAAATATTTGGATTAAAATGAACATATAATTTCTTGTAATCCTAAATTTGAAAGATTAACTTTCTTGGTAAGAAAACACTTTCATTTTGAAGTTATGTCTTCGAATAAATTTTCACATTAACATTAACTTGAAATGAATATATTCACTCTAGTCAAAAGCTTGAAAATATTATATAAACATGTAGTAGTTTCAAAAAAGATTCATAACGCTTAAAAATGACTAAGATAATTTTATGTACTCTTTAGGAACCAAAATCTAAGCATATTGTGCAGAATAATTAATAAGTTTTTCTCACATGTAAAATATACAACAAGACCAAAGAAACAAGCAAACTCATCATTTTAAATGATCTCACACTTAAGACTAGTCTTAGGCTTAATGGAACATATTAGGAAAATTTTTTGTTTTCTTTTAAAAGAGTGTTTGTGATGGTTAAGAAAGATTTCAGATATATATATCGATTCATTATTCAAATTATGATTGATATCATTTTTCGAATCTAATTGCCTAGTTTTTGAGTTTGGATATGAAATCGGATTCATTATTTGTCTAGATTCAAGATTATATCAAAACCATAACAAAAGATATTATCTCGAATCTACACACTCAATCACACTAGGTTGATATGAAAATAATTTCATCCCTTTCAAAGACGAAAAGAATATATATTGGTTCATAACTCACACTTGTGATAATGATGTTATATTGAGTCTACATGTCCAATAGGTGTGTTCCTATTATTAATAATAACATGTTTAAAATGCACGTCAAAGTAGGATTGACGACTTGGATGTTTCGTATGAGATATTCAAGTAATTTACCTTGCAATGCATTTGGTAAAGTTGTCATTTC
>BQNB010011293.1:0-81806 GCA_026074375.1 Tanacetum coccineum | reverse complement strand
CAAACCGTTGGCTCTAGGGGCGACTTTACAACTATAAGTATCCATACAGGAATTTATACTATTACTCGTCGTAATTTATAATTACAATTCCATGTGTTTTATGTCTAAAACATTCTTTTTAAGTTACTAAGTTTATATATTTATCGCGTTTATTTATTTACATCGTAGTCGTTGCTTAATTTGCGTAATTATCATATTTGTATATCACGGTTTGCTCGACTCGTTTAAGTTTCTTATCAAAAGAAAATATATTTTTAATCCCTTGACTTCCCCAATAATAATATATGTATTCAACCTGAATTGTATTGGTTAACTCTTGTTTTTCAATATTTAGTTGTGATGCATTTGTTCATGAATGGTTCTCGATTTATACTCGAAATTTAGATGGGTTACTGATAGGTGTAAAATACACATATCCGTTAACACTAAAAATGACCCTAAATGACCAAAAACACACTTAAAACGACAAAGATATACTTGTTTTTGTGTTTTGTGTGTGCAGGTACGGATAAGACAAAATCACAAGAAAACCGTCAAAAACGGGCAAACACGGACACGAGAACGGAAGAGCGTGCAAGAGCCGGAAGCCAAAGTCAAAAAGTCAACCCTTGGTCAACTCTGGTCAAACAGTCAAAGTCAAAATCACAAAATGGCAAAATCCAAAGTTACAATTCTAGTCCCTCAAGTTTCCAAAGTTAGCCTAATGGACCCTTACTTTTCCTTATTCCTTACCCGGACCCAAAAATAACAATAAACCAAAAGTCCAAGCCCAATTACCCATACCCGGCCCAAAACCCTAAACCATAACCCTTTTATAAAAGTCCAGGGACCGAAGATGCCAATTCTGAAAGTTGTAATACACTTGGATGTGTATTACTTTTACACTTCACAAAGAGAGGGACTAAAGTTGCCATAAACCCAAAGTTTAAATCCTTTTATCCCTCTCAGTTAAAAAATAAGCGGGAAAACCCGTTTTACTGTTCATCCATCCCTACCATTTTACCATTCAGTCATATCATAGGGCAAATGACAATTAAGGGCTTACAAGGACAATTCAAGGTATAATGAACACGCTGGCAGGGTAATCACGTCATCAAAGACTCTTATTGGTTGAGTCCCACAAGGGGAATGCCACGTTGGACATGAGAAAACACACAAGGAGTGGATTTTTATACTCGGGCTACTCACGGAACAAGCACAAGAGCATCACACGGATTGCCACGCTGGCAATCCGTGTGAATCCCAAGATTTGATCAAACGGCCAAAAACTACTCACCAATGATTGATGGAATGTACGGTGTTGATTGGAGGGAGCGTGTGTAGCAAGGAAGGACTAGAAGTTTCTCTACAACACTATAAATAGTCACTCACCTCACACACACAGGGGAATCATCTTTTCTTTTCACACCTAGTCTAGCTTTAAAGTTTTTAGTAATATTATGCTTTAGCTTTTAGTATTAGCTTAATGTAATTTCTCATTTAATCTCTTGTAATTTCTTTCAAAGTAATATAATCGAGCATTTTAGTTAATAAAATTTAAGTTTTCTTTCATAAAAGTGTCATAAGCTCTCTATAATCTCATATGTTAGCATACGGATCAATAAGCTATTCATAAGCTCTCACAAGTCTCTAAGCTTGTGATAAAGCTCATTTGCTCATTTAATCTACTTAAATCCTAAAATTAGTTAAATACCTATAATATTTGGACTTATAAGCTAATGGAAGGTGAGCCAATCATGGAAGGGCTCACAAGGACTTTACTGGCTTATCTTAGGATAAGTCAGAGATGTTGATAAGCTCATTTGAGCATAAGCTTCTGTTTAGCTGAATCCTCTAGTAAGTTCTCATTTAATTTCCTTTGTTTTTTTAATTTATAGCTTAATAATTACTTATTAAGTGTAGATCTGCTTATTTGCTTAAACTAGTTGCTTATTTGTGCTTATAATTATCTCTTTGTGCTTATTAGTTATAAATTTTCATCTGACTTTAGCTTAGGTAGCTTAGCTCTTAAATTTTCATTATTATTTTAAAAATCACTAAAAAGCCAAAAATAATTAGTTTAGCCTTTAAAAACTTTGATTCTAGCTTAATTAGTTGTTGATTTATGATTGTTAGGGTTGATATAAGCTAAGTAATGTCTGGTAATAAAGTTCTAATAAGTAGGTCTTGATTTCTGTTGGAAACACGAAAAGTGTCGGTCACTTCCAAAGTTGTAATAGTCTTAGCTCGTAGTTAGTATAAGGATTAGATTAGTAATCTAGTCCGGCCCAAGGCCCATGGGTGGCCCAACTCCAGCCCATGGCCGGCCTCTATGTAGTATAAATACACCCTCTCCTAGTCTTGGAGAGGGTTGGTTGTTCCATTTGTTACACACACTTTCATAATACATTCATCCATTTTCCATCATCTTTTTCTCTAACAATCCAACCCACATCTCACTTATTGTTCTTGGTTGATCTTAAGATTACTAGTATTCTACAATTGGTATCAAGAGCCATGGCGTGGTGTGTTTAGATTTTTGTGTTTGATTTGTGTTCAAAACCTTTACAAAGAGCAAATTAGTGATAAAATTTTTTTGGCTTAAAAACCTTAAAGTTTTCATTTTTATTGTTCCTATAGGGTTAGTAATACTAGTTGTACAAGAATTTTTTGCTAAAAATCATTAAAAATCGTGTTTTTTTGAGTTTTGAAAATTTGGGTTTCGTAATAGTTAGATTCGAACTAGTGGACCGAACAAGGGAATCGAACGAGTCAATCGAACAAGACATTCGAACTAGTGAATCGAACGAGAGGACCGAACGAGCTATTGCATAGTTTGAATCGAACGACCGTCTTCATAGTTTGAATCGAACGAGCGATTCTTGTTTGAATCGAACGACCGTCTTCATAGTTTGAATCGAACGAGCGATTCTTGTTTGAATCGAACGAGCGTCTTCATAGTTTGAATCGAACGAGCGACTTCTTGTTTGAATCGAACGAGCGACTTCTTGGTTGAATCGAACGAGCGACTTCTAGTTAGGATCGAACTAGCTGATCGAACGAAGGATCGAACTAGCGATCGAACGAGAGGATCGAACTACCGGATCGAACGAGAGGTTCGAACTAGTCGATCGAACAAGAGGATCGAACCAGTGAAAAACAAATTTAGTTTAAACTTAACAAACTCAATTTTATTTATACGGTATTTCTTTGACTTTAAAAATCCCGTGAACAAACACTGTCTTCCTGGTTTTTGTCAAGAATTGTAAAATCCCAGTAGGTTTTTTAGATTCAGGACCTCAACAATCAACGTACAAACGACAATTTCTTTCTACCACCGACCGATCAAATTGTATCATTTGATATCACAATGGACGTCTCTTGCTGATAAATCACTTCTCACTGGAGTGACAATAAACCAGCCGATGCTGGAAAAACACTTATAATTCGATGGAAAAGCAGAATGTAACTTATATGATGAATAGACCACACGGAAAGAAAAAAAAAATTTGTTATGGGGAAATAAAAACAAAAAATACTAGCATCTGTTGAAAAAGGACCACTTGTTTGGCCTCAATCACTGAGGACGGAGTAAACAAGGCTAAAGGAATATGGTTAGCTAACTCAGCTGAAGCCATTCAGCAGATGCGACAACAAATCTGATAAAATATCATTCTCCAAGGCCTACCAACTGAAATCTATGCTCTAGTGAGTCAACATCGTGTAGCAAAGGATCTTTGGGAGAAGATTAAACTGTTGATGCAAGGAACTTCATTAACCAAACAAGAACGTAGGTTGCAAGGCTGAGAATTAAGAATTTGATATGTTCACTTACAAGAAAGGAGATACGTTGCATGAGTACTACTTGAGTTTACTCTGTTACTCAATGGAATGAACATTTACAAGATGCAAATTTAGAGCAGTTTCAGTGAAACACCAAGTTCTTAAAACACTCTTCCTGATGAATGAGCCAAATTTTTTATGATGTTAAACGGTCCAAAGACTTGCACACGTACAATGTTGATCAACCTCATGCTCATCAGCAACAACATGAACGACACAATTAATCGGTTGATGCATGAACCAACCCGTGATCCTCTTGCTTTAGTTGCATCTCCATTCAGTTTAACTCAGTCAAGCTTATCAATCTCATCTACACCTTTACCAACAGTCTCTACCTCAACATCACGTTTCACCATATCAGCATTCACAGTTTGTTACACCTTATCAACATCAACATCAACAATTCTCAACCAATCAATCAACACCTCTTTCAATTACTTATCCGACAAATGAGTATCAATCCACCGTTAACATAACCATATACCTCAACAACCATCAATCCCACAATTGGAAAATGCTCCCACTACCGTACAACACACAACAACCAAATTCCCAACACGACTCCAGTTCGTTGTTCCAGTTTCAGAAGGGGGATGATCCAATTGACGTAATCATCATATGAATGACAGTTCTAAACTGCTGTTGTCACATCCCGGTATTACTACGAACAACCACTAAGGACTAATTCGTCAAACCTCGTCAACAAGCTACCACTATGATGGAAAAGTGACTGTGCAACCATATCATGGGAGACAAACTACTTATGCTAGCTGTAGACAACAAGAAATTCACACCTTGGAGCAAGTTTACGCAACATGGGGAAACACACGGAACTGTTATTTTGTTACAATTGTAAAGGGGAGGGTCAAATTGCAGCAATGCACAAAGCCTCAAGAGGACAAGGGATGACACATGTTTAATTATTAAGTATTGTTGGTTCAAGCCAAGCCAGTGGTCAAGCTAACAGAGGAAGAAATAGCATTTTTGGCTGAAACCCAGGACTTCTGACGGGCTCAAACTCTCAACAGTCATTACCAACAAAGCGGCTTATCAAGCCGATATGAATCCTGGACGCTATGACCTCTGATTGAGATGAACTCAATTCATCCAAGATTGCTCTCATGCCAATCTCTCAAGGGAATGGCTCAGATGCACTCACTGAGGTACACATATCAAAGATATCTGAACTATGACCATCAAATCAAAGTACAGATTATATGTCTCTGACATTCTAATGATGTAGACAGTCCAGAAACTGATACAAATCAGTATAGCAATAATCATTCCTTATTCTCAGTACTGAGTTAACACAACAGGAAACTATTCTTAATTCGAACTCTTCGCCTCAAACAAGATGTCCTGATATTGTTTATGTTTGAACAAATAACTACCCAAGTGACACATTGCAGGCACTGTTAATAAAAGCTTTGACTACCGAGCTGAAAGATATAAAGAATAGATTAAAGATTTGAAAGAGAAACAAAATGGTTGAAACAGTTTTTCAGGATCAATATGAACCGTTTGACGATATTGAACGTCCTTAAGCAAATCTTTTCAAAAATGCAAGAAAAGGATTGTTTAATGAAAACAGTTTCTGAACTCAAAAATGATTTGAAATTAGAACAAAACAGAAATATTGAAAGAGAAATTGATTTAGAAAAGAAAATTAAGCAACTTGACAACATCATTTTCAAAAGAGGTCAATCTGCGCAAACTGTTCATATGATGACAAAATCCAAAATTTGTTATGATCATTCTGAAACAAGCTCTCGGTTATTGAAAAACCTTTCTGTCTGAAGAAAAGCTTGGTAGGTCAATGCCAAAAGCTGTATGACGGGAATACCTTCTTAAAATGGATACTATGTGGTTTCCTAGATTCTGATGAAACAATAGAGCAAAGTGAAAAGAGTCGTTCAAAATGCTTTTTGAAAAGAACAAAGATCCATTGTATTTGAGAACATAAAGAAACAACGAACCAATCACTAATGGCGATTTCTTAATAACGATTTACTACAAACGATTTGTTCGACAAACTGTATTTTTATTGAAAAACAAGCCTATTAAAGCGACTTCGTCCCACCTTATACCCATCTTATTCTTCCACAGCCGTCCTAGTTGAGGTTCCAAAAGAAACTTCCTACAGTAAGTATGGTGAATACATCTTGAAAAGCCTTAAACGCCATCTTACTGGCTTTATCATGTTGCAAAGAAAGAACCACTGCCACAGCTATCACAGAGGGCACGTGGGGGATTGAACATATAAAGCTGTTTTCAAGATGAAATCCATCCGTTTATAAAAGAATTGAAAGATCCTTCAATAACTATCAACAAACTTGGTTGTTCAACCAATACTTGGTTGAAGAGCTTGCTGATGTCCAAAAAGTCTTTTATCAAATGGAACAGGCTGTCGAACAACATCGCTTGGAGTCCAAAACTTTCGAAGTTAAAATGAATCAAGTTTTGGGTGAAAATGAACGACTCTTGGAACAAGCCATTGATAAGGATATTGTACAAACTGTTATGAATTTGTCTGTGAATGCAAGTGGTGAAACTGTGCCTGAATGTCAAAAGTGTCTCGAACTCGAGACTGAGCTTATCAAGAAAAAGGATTTTGTTGATCAAGAAACTTACAATAAACTTTGCAAGTGTTTTACAAATCTTGAAAAACATTGCATCACTTTGGAAGCTGATTCTCAACTTAATCACGAAATTTTTCAACAAGAAAACAGTGTTTTAAATCAAAATGCTCCGAGTTTTAATCAATTGTTCGAATTAAGTGAATTGAAAGCTCAGTCTCAAGCGAAAGACACTGTCATAGTTAAGTTGAAAGAGCAAATCAAGTCATTAAAAGGAAATGGGGAGGATAGTTCAGTCAAACTGGACATGGATGAAATAGAGACACTTAACATTGAATTGGAACATAGAGTGACAAAACTTGTTACTGAGAATGAGCATTTGAAACAGACTTATAAGCAACTTTATGACTCGATTAAGCCAAAACGTGTTCAATCAAAAGAACAATGTGATGCGTTAATCAAACAAGTCAATATAAAGTCTGCGGAGATTTCTGATTTAAATGCAAAACTTCAGGAACAAGGTTTGGTCATAGCAGCCCTTAAAAACGAGTTAAGGAAACTTAAAGGAAAAGCGTTAGATAACAAGGAGACTGTGACCCACTCTGTTGACCCAAACATGGATAAGGATAACATGGAACCAATCACACCCAAATTGTTGAACAAAAGGACTGCTCACTCTTCGTATATTAAGCATACCCAGGAAGAAGCGTTAGTCCTTAGGGATATAGTCGAACATGTAAAAGCAAATTATCCTCAAGATCCACTTTTAGAGTCTGCCTTTAGGTATACCAAAGTCATTCAGGATTTGCTTTCACACATAAGTAGATCATGCCCTAGCATCAACAATTGTGGTCCTCAAGTAATTGAGGTCATACCAAGGAAAAAGGACAAGAAAGTTAGGTTTGCCGAATCACTCACATCCATAGAAAACACAAAATCAGCTTCGACTTCAAACGTAGTTTCTAACAAGCGTGTGTTGCATTCTACAGGAGTAAGACTTTCTACTAGTGCTAGCGGATCACAGCCTTCAGGCAATACCAAGAATGATAGGATTCTGCAACCACCAAGTAGTAATTCGAAGAATAAAGTAGAAGCTCACCCTAGGAATGTTAAAACTAGTTTGAATAAAAAGAATGGTGCTGTTCATGTTAAGGGATCTGCGGTTGTGCAGAATCTCAAGAAACAAGATAATTCTGATTCTGTCTGTGTTAACAGTAATGATTGCATGTCTTCTGATAACTTGTGTGTTTCTAATGCTGTGAATGTTGTGAAATCTCGTGCTAAATCTAAAAAGCATACATCTAAGAAAGATAGTTGGAAACCAACAGGAAAGGTGTTCACTCAGATAGGATATATTTGGAGACCTACCGGTCGGACCTTCACTATAGTAGGAAATGCGTGCCCTTTAACTAGGATTACCACTACTAATGAAGTGCCTTCTAGGAAGCCAATAGTTCTAGACTCTGAATCACCCAAACCTGTGGTGAAATTGGTATACTCACGGAAATCTAGGAATAATACAAATGCTGAGTCTGTTAGCAAAACTAAGGTTTTAAAACCAATGTCTGCTAACAAACAGGAACCCAGTAAATCCTGGGGATCCACAAAAACCAATATTCCATCTACTTCTCTGAATGAATGCAGGTCGTCCAAATCGTCCTATGGTACTTGGATTCCGGTTGCTCGAAGCACATGACCGGAGATCGCTCTCAGCTCACCAATTTCGTCAGCAAATTTTTGGGTACAGTAAAATTCGGAAACGACCAAGTTGCAAAGATAATGGGTTTTGGAGACTATCAGATTGGGAATGTTACTATCTCAAGGGTTTATTACGTTGAAGGACTTGGGCATAATCTATTCTCTGTGGGACAATTCTGTGATTCCAATCTTGAAGTAGCTTTTCGTCAACACACGTGCTTCATTCGTAATCTAGAAGGTGTTGATTTACTGACGGGATCTCGAGGGGATAACCTTTATACTCTCTCTCTTGGGAATATGATGGCATCCTCTCCTATTTGTCTATTGTCAAAGGCGTCTAAAACCAAGTCTTGGTTATGGCATCGTCGTCTATCTCATTTGAACTTCGGTTCTATCAATCATTTGGCAAGACATGGACTTGTACGAGGTCTCCCAAAGCTCAAATTTGAAAAGGATCACTTATGTTCTGCATGTGCATTAGGCAAAAGTTCTAAGAAACCCCACAAACCCAAATCTGAAGACACCAATCAAGAAAAACTCTACCTTTTGCATATGGATCTATGTGGGCCAATGCGTGTCGCGAGTGTCAGTGGAAAGAAGTACATCCTCGTAATTGTAGATGACTACTCTCGATTTACTTGGGTTAAATGCTTGCGATCAAAAGATGAAGCTCCAGTTTTTATTATAAACTTTTTGAAGATGATCCAAGTACGACTTAAGGAAACCGTCCGACGCATCAGAACAGATAATGGAACTGAGTTTGTTAATCAGACATTGCGTGAATACTATGAGACGGTTGGCATCTCTCATGAAACATCAGTTGCTCGCTCTCCACAGCAAAACGGCGTAGTTGAAAGACGAAATCGTACGCTAATTGAAGCAGCCCGCACTATGTTAATTTATGCAAAAGCTCCGTTATTTCTATGGGCCGAAGCGGTTGCCACAGCCTGTTACACCCAAAATCGTTCCATGATACGTCATCGTCACGGTAAAACACCATATGAGCTTCTGCACAACAAACCTCCCGATCTTTCTTATCTACATGTGTTTGGTGCACTTTGTTACCCAACTAATGATAGTGAGAATTTGGGTAAGTTACAACCAAAGGCTGATATCGGTATTTTCATTGGATATGCCCCCACAAAGAAAGCTTTCCGGATTTACAACAGACGTACCAGACGAATTATTGAAACCATTCACGTTGATTTTGATGAGCTGACCGCGATGGCTTCTGAACACAGCAGTTCAGGACCCGCTCTTCATGAAATGACTCCTGTTTCAATCAGTTCAGGACTCGTGCCAAACCCTCCTTCTTCAACACCATTTGTACCACCTACGCGAACTGACTGGGATTTGTTGTTTCAACCAATGTTTGATGAGTCATCTAATGTTGATGTACATGCACCAGAAGTCATTGCTCCTATTCCAGAAGCAGTTGCACCGGAACATGCTGTATCAAATGGGTCACCTTCCTCAACTACAGTTGATCAAGATGCACCAACACCAAGTAACTCCTCTACACAACAAGAAACTCAAACTCCCATTCTTTCTCATGATGTTGAAGAAGATAATCATGATATTGAAGTTGCACACATGGGTAATGATCCGTACTTCGGTATTCCAATTCCAGAAGTTCCTTCTGATCAATCTTCAGACATTATTCATACAATTGTGCATCCCGATCACCAAGTTTCTGAACACACTAGCAAATGGACAAAGGATCACCCACTTGAGAATATAATCGGTGCTCTTGACAGACCAGTTTCCACACGACTCCAACTTCATGAACAAGCCCTATTCTGTTACTATGATGCCTTCCTAACTTCAGTTGAACCTAAGAACTACAAAGAAGCATTAACCCAAGCCTGTTGGATTGAAGCTATGCAAGAGGAACTTCATGAATTTGAACGTCTAGAGGTTTGGGAACTTGTTCCTCCTCCTGACAAAGCATTTGTCATCTCTCTTAAGTGGATCTATAAGGTGAAACTTGATGAGTTAGGAGGTATTCTGAAGAATAAGGCTCGGTTGGTCGCTCGTGGTTATCGTCAAGAAGAAGGTATTGATTTTGAAGAGTCATTCGCTCCGGTTGCAAGATTAGAGGCTATTCGAATTTTTCTAGCATTTGCTGCTCACATGAACATGGTCATCTACCAAATGGACGTGAAGACTGCGTTTCTGAATGGTAATCTGCGAGAAGAAGTTTATGTTAGCCAGCCGGACGGATTTGTGGATCCAGACAAACCTAACCACGTGTACAAGCTTAAGAAAGCTCTTTATGGGTGAAACAAGCTCCACGTGCGTGTAATGATATGTTGTTTTCATTCCTGATATCCAATGACTACTCCAAAGGCTCAAGGATCCTACTCTGTTCATCCGTAGAGAAGTGCAAACTAACCTAAATCTGTACAACTCTATGTCCAATATTATTATCTTTGCTGCGCCTCTACTCCTAAAATGTGTGATCCTATTTGCTAAAAAATTGTTCAAATTCAAGAAGTCTATTATGGGTAACATCTCATTTTTCTAGGACTACAATTTCTCAAGTCCAGAGCATCTTCCAAAACCAATCTAAAATATGCCTCTTGAAAAAAAAAAAAAAAAAAATCAAACTTTAAAAAATAACAGGCTAAAATCTTGTGACCCTGTGGTACTCCATGTGAGAAGCCAAACTGGATGAGATAAAAAAGGCGAAAGCTGTAGATCCATCACACTATCGTGGTATGATTGGCACCCTCCTTTATCTTACAGCCAGTAGACCTGACCTACAATTTGCTATATGCATGTGTGCCCGGTATCAGGCTCGGCCTACCGAAAAGCACCTAAATGCAGTAAAAAGGATCTTTCGGTATCTAAAAGGAACCGTACATCGGGGTCTTTGGTATCCGAAGGATTCTTCCTTTGCACTAACAGCATTTGCAGATGCGGATCATGCTGGTTGTCAAGATACACGCCGTAGTACATCTGGCAGTATACAACTTTTGGGTGATAGACTTGTAAGCTGGTCGTCTAAAAGGCAGAAAAGCGCTGCGATATCCAGTACGGAAGCTGAATATATTGCTTTGTCCGGTTGTTGTGCTCAAGTCCTTTGGATGAGATCACAACTTACCGACTATGGCTTTGGATTCAATAAAATTCCAATGTACTGTGATAACAAAAGCGCTATTGCCTTATGCTGCAACAATGTTCAACATTCCAGATCCAAGCATATAGACATCAGGTTTCACTTCATCAAGGAGCATGTTGAGAATGGTGTGATCGAACTTTACTTTGTCAATACGGAATATCAATTGGCGGACATCTTCACTAAAGCTCTTGGCCGAGAAAGAATTGAATTTCTTATCAACAAGCTGGGAATGCGGAGTTTTACGCCGGATACTCTGAAACAATTGGCAGATGAAGTTGATGAATAGTGGTGGTACCTATTCAAATATCCTGTATCATACGTAAATACTTAAATCAGAAAAACACAAAAAGATTTTCATTTTTTATTTTTTATAAAATCAGAAAAACCAAAAAGATTTTCTTTTATATATATTTTTTTCAAAAACAAAATACAAAATTAAAAAATGAGAAAAATTCAAAAAGAAGTTTTACAATGGCATGTCTTCTGAAATCGATAACATTTACGGTCTTAGAAATGTCATTTAACAATGATACAAGCCTGTAAATGAAGTTCGAGCAGAAGTTACAAATGTTTTCAAAACATGCCAAATGGCTTGCTATTATTTCAGATAGCAACCCGGTCATCATCTTAAAGGCAAGTATTTCAAAAAGAAAACTTGGCCTCTCAACGGGAATTTATTCTCGGGCATGGTCTACTTTATGACCATGCAAAGGCTTGTGATTACTTTGCATCACAACCCGTGCTTCCTATATCCATAAGTGTACGTTTCAGTGCATCTATGTGATTAAATAAGAGAAATCTTATTTATCTTGGTATTTGTTGTTTTGTCACATACAAAATCATTCCATCATCTGAAAATTTTTCACGATACATTTGACTTCTCAAACAATGTCTACAGCTCTTTCAATAGAAAACGGGTCATTGTTTGAGGGGGAGAGAATGTCAAATTTCTTTGTCATGATCAAATGAGCTGTTAAAAAGAGAAAAAGAATTTAAACGATTATTTGTGCCTTATGTGTTAACATGTTTTATGCCTTTAGGGTGTAGTTGCTAAAATTATGTCTATAGTATTAGAGAAAACACCATTTATAGGAAACTGTGTGCTAGTTGTTTAACTTGAATATACCTTATAAAACTTAATTTGCAAAATTAATAAGTTGTGTAAACATGGGGGGCCAAATATGTATAAGATAAAATTCATTGTTTAACACCATCATACCCACCCGTCCACATCACTGTTCACTCACTCACTTACACACTCAAACACACACTTGAACATTTTTCAATCGAATCACTTACAACAAGTTTTTTTTACTCCGATTCATCTCTAAGGTATATCTTCAATCGTGTTCATCATCACCTAATCAACTCGAAAACTCAAATGAATTATTAGTTTTCGCCGCTTTTGATCAAAAAGTGCCCTAATTATGAAATTAGGGTTCTTAAATCTAAAAGTGGTTAAATCCTAAAATTGATTGGGGGCTTTTGTAGTATTAGGTGTATTATATGTGTAGGATAGTCATGTCTTAGTCTTTTGTGGTGATTTAATACTGTTCGTGATTGGTGTTATACTCGTTTGAATAAGATATGTGCCTAAATATTTGTGTATGAGATTGTTATATATGGCTTAATGAAAATGATAGATTAGTATTAAATGTGAGAATCGATCTTGCACAAATTTAATAAGTCGATCGAGTATAAACCATATGGAACGATCAAAACTGTATGAATCGAACAAAAACAGATGGATCGAACGGTGAATTGCAGTGTTTAATCAACGAGTGTCTAAATGTGAGATTCGAAACGAGTGGAATTCCTTGTGAGGATCGAACGACTGAATTCGCAGCGGTAATCGTACGATGTCCTAAATGTGAGGATCAAACGAGGGAATGCCCCCCTTTCACCTAGTGAGGGATCGAACAAGGTGAATACTGTATGATCGAACGGAGTGACTCTCAGTGAACGAACGAGTTGATTGCAAACAAGGAACCGAAACGATGATATTAATGATGGATCGAACGAGTGTATAATATGCATGGATCGAACCGAGCGTCTATAGGTGTGGACGAACGACTAAATCATGGTAAGGATATAGACAACGACGCTCATGAAGTGTTGAGGATCAAACGATCACATTTTCTAAAGGACCGAACGAGTGCATGTGTACATGGACAGAACAAGGGTTATTTCATTGCAACCGATCTAGCTGTTTTTTTAGGACCGAACGAGTGTTATTCTTTTGAGGACCGAACGAGTAAAGTTATCAACACTTAACCAATTTTTTGACATAACACACTTAAGATCAAATTTTTTCTAACAAAGATTAAATTCAACAAATCTCTTATTTTAAAATAGACATTAAAAGTTTGGACAAAACCATTCAAGGTAAACTTCATATTGACTATTGATAGATAGGTGCCTTTTTGTCTACACACATTTCGTCTATCTAGTAGACCATTGATCTTCAAAAGTGCAAAAAGTCATGAAAGGTTCTCATGAATGAATGGATCGTGATTTTTCTTATAAACTAGCACTCACTCTTTCTTAACAGACTCATGGCCTCTCAATAAGCCGATCATATTGCTTTGGATGATGCATTGGTGCCTCCTGCAGACCGACTTAAGATTGGAAAAATGTAATCTTTCGCTTAAGTTCGGATGTCACATCAAAAGGAAGCAACCCTTCAATGGTCTACAATGTGTATAAAGCTCACTCCTTTCTACAAGGCATTCAAGTCACTGCAGATGCCTACCCTGAGATCGATAGCTAGGAATTCTGAGCTTCTGGGGTTAAGATTCATAATCGATCTTTCCAATTTAAGATAATAACAATAAGCACATCATCGATTGGATCTTGAGCAATTCAGGGACATTCTTCAAATTTACACAAGAGTCGGAATGAAGAAAATTTGTAGAACCACCTCAAGTGAGAAGAGATCCTTATCATTCAAGAAAGTCTTGGTCAATTCGGTAGATATAAGGACAGACCACTGAACGTTAATAGTCAATAACTGCATCAACCCCTGGAGATCAATTGCTGCTAGTAAATCAACACATGTCTCAGCGGTAAACACGATCATATGACATCCTCCGCCTTTCCTCAAGCTCAACTCTTGTGGGGCAGTACAATAAGAAGAACTTTGATTAAGCATATCTTTCAGTGGGAGGACTTCACTTTTCAAGATTGAGAACAAAACAAAAAGAAGAAGGGCAATGCGATGTATCCTATCCTCGGTTCAACCAATTTAGTCGTCCACTATGTCCATGGAAAAAAGATCCATCAAATATCGAGAAGAACAAGGTCAATTGGCCACCATGCCAGAGATAAACCCAATGTGCACACAATCATGTTATCTTAAGGGAAAGAAGCACTCATTGTAGCGGGAGCAATCTTGCCAGTGGCATTAACCAACGAGGACATCCGCAACTCTGAATCATACAAAGAGTATTATGCTAGGGCTTCAGGAATAATTCCTCCTAAGACAAAAGGAAGCAAGAAGAAAGCTAATACAGACATAATCACGTCAAACAGAACCTCCCACCTGGCCGCCAATGAAAAAGAAGTCTGGAATACGTCAAAACAGAAGACTACAGAGTTGGAGACTATCTCTGAGGCTGACTTGACAGAGGCTGAGCAACTCAAAATAATCACAAAAAGAAGCCGTCAAGAAACTCACAGCTCTCATGCCAGTGGTTCTGGTGCAGATGAAGGAACTGGTGTTACACCAGGGGTTCCCGATGCACCTGATTATGACTCAGAGGATGATATCTCTTGGAAATCAAGTGATGATGATCAAGATGATGAGCAAGCTCAAGATGATGAAGATGCAGGTAAAAATGACGTTAATGAGACTACTCAGGATGATGAAGATGATGATGACCATGACGATGATGAGAAAGTTCAAGATGATGATGAACATGACGTTGATGAGACAGTTCAAGAAGATGATGATGAAGAGCAGACTGAATCAGATGATGATGGTGATGATTTTGTACATCCAAAGCTCACAACTCATGATGATGAAATAATACATGAAGAGGATACTGATGAAGATGATTCTAGTATTTCATCATCAGATGAAGAAGATAGTGACAATGAAGTAGAAGGAACGAATGTTGAAGGAGCAAAGACGGATGAAGAGGCTACATATGAAGAGGATCAAGGAACTGAGACAGTCGAAGATACCAAAACCGATCTTGATGGAAGAGATGAAGTAATGACAGATGTTCTATTATCCCAGGTTCAAGCAACCCAGGAAATTGAAGACACTCATGTGACCCTAACTCCGGTTAATCCTGATGGTCAACAACAGAGCTCGTCTGTATCTGTAGGATCCCTAGATCATTCCATGGATTAAGCACAAGATCAATGGCACAAAAGATTAAACATTAAAGAACTTTAGATTGGAGCCATCCTTCACTGCACAAATCAATCGCCCTCCAACACCACATCCTATCGTCATTCAAACTCAACAACCACCAATTATGACACCGGCAACTACTACAAGCTCCCTCCTATAAAATCTTCCCAACTTTGCCTCGTTGTTTGCCTTTGATCATAGATTGAAAGCACCTAGAAGTCACTATCTCCGAAACTCAAAGCAAAACCAATCAATAGCTGAATTCGCTCTCCACTATTCCTAGCACCGTTGAGCAATATCTAAAGCGAATAAAATGCAGGAAGCAAGGACCGTTGTAGGTCAATTGAAGTAGAGAGAGAATTCGAGAAGAGTCCTTCTACTGCAAATCAACAATTCCTTGAGTCAATTGATGACGGAATGAAGAAAATCATCAAGGAACAAGTCAAAAAGGAAGTCTCCAAGATTATTCCAAAAGTCGAGAAGTTAGTAACCGATCAACTCGAGTCTGAGGTTTTAGTGAGATCATCAAAGGAAGCCAACACATCTCACGCTGTAGCTGCAAATCTTTCAGAATTAGAGCTGAAAAAGATCCTAATTGACAAGATGGAAGCTAACAACTCTATCAACAGGTCAGAAATTCAGAGACAGCTATACAAGGCATTAGTTGAGGCATATGAAGCCGACCAAATCTTGTTAGATACATATGGCGATACTGTCACAATTAAAAGACCTAGAGATGGTGCAGATGATGATCAAGAACCCTCCGCTGGAACAGACCGGGGGTCCAAAAGAAGAAGGTTAGGAAAGGAACCCGCTTCTACCAGTGCTCCAAGTGAAACGACAACCAAGACTGCAGGAAAGACTACCAAAACAGGAACTAAGACTCACACGAAATCTGCTAGCCAATCCGCTCCAGTAGGGGATGCTATGCACTCTACAGATGTCTTTAAAGGACCTGCAGACCAGGGATTTTAAATCAGTGCCAAGATGAACAAACCGAAAAGAGGTTCAAAACATCCTTCAGACTGTTTCATCAAAAACCTACGAGACTACCTTCTCCTGATCATTGCATGAATAAAATACGTCTGTTCCTGCAGTTCATGAATCTGTCCAACCTTGGCTTAGCAATCTGGCACAACAGGACCCTCGAGAGTCGTTTGATGAACTAACCGATTCTACATTTGACTTCTCCGCTTTTGTGCTAAACCGGCTAAATGTTCAAACTCTAACACCTGAATTGCTAGCTGGTCCAACATTTGAGCTGATGAAAGGCACTTGCAAGAGTTTGACTGAATTGGAATATTTTTGTGAGGAGGTCTACAAAGCCACAACCGAGAAATTAGACTGGATCAACCCTGAAGTCGCAATATCCTGTATGATCTCTGCGACAAGCCACTACCGTAGTTCCAGATTCGCAAGGTCCGCGGTTATAACATTTCATCACTTCATAAAATAACGACCTGGAAATCTACGTGGTGGTGTGTCAAGCCGAAAGTACTCTACTTCGGTAACGAAGACTAAGGCTGCAGATTACGGACACATCAAATGGATAGAAGACTTAGTACCTAACTCAATGTGGAGTCAAACGATCGTCAAATATGACAAATTCGCCCTCTGGGGAATCTCGCATTGGGGAAAGAAGCGACGCGAGTTTCTATGCCATTGCAACCTTAAGGGTATCAGCTCGGACGTCGATTCAAAAAGACGATATTTGCTGTCACTAAGGTTGAAATTGGTCGAATGGCATAAAAAAAGAAAAAAAGATTATAAGCATCCTGACTGGATTACAGTACGAAGGGATGATGATGTTCTCTACAAATTCAAAAAAGGGCGACTTTCACAGACTAAGGACCAGACATTGAAAATATGCTGCTTCTTTCTTGTGCGAAGGAAAAGTTACTAATCTAAGCGTTGAAGAACTATTGATTCAATTGTCTCCTTACGAATTTTTACCACGAAGAGTTGTCATCCAGCAACGTGTGGAAGATCTTCAACTGGGTGTTGAAAGTTATCAGAAGAAACTTAATCTCAACCGAAGGCCCTACACGTACAATCAAATCTGAGGAAACAAGACGCGTTATACACCATACTCTGACCAAGAGGATTCCATCTACGCGAAAAAGACAAGAAAACCATTGATGGCGCATTAGACGACCTCCACAAGTTCACGATGGGACTCTAGATGACGTTCGGACTGTTCTTAATGATCGCCTCAAGGGAATAAGAATGGAGTACTTGCCAGAGACCTTTTGGAGCCAACGTGACAAGGCAAACGCGAGAGCCATGATCCAGGCGATTGACAAGAGGCTAAAGACAAGGAGGATAATGAGGAGTTTGGAGAGATTTGTCGGTGGACGACCTTACGGGGGTGACCTTCGGCTTCTACAAAGGACCATATGATTTATCAAATTTTTCCATCTTAGAAAAGGTCTATCCCTCTAAATAACTTATCTTGTGAATAAGTACATTATTATGTAGACTTATTGTGAAATTTTAAGATGTGCTCGAGTACAAATTTTTCATAGATTTTCTCAAAAATTCAAATTTTTCCAAATAATTGTACTCAGCATCATCTTATAAACCCTCAAAAATTGAGGGGGAGCAATACCATGTTCCACTCTGCTATCATGTCTCATTTTGTCCCCGAACGGTTAATCAATTGATATCCAAAATATCAAGGGATTAACATTTTGGATAAGGGGAGAAAATGTGATTAACCCGGACTTATAAAATATTGACAGATAGTATCAAATAAAATAGACTCAATGCACTCTCATACCTAGCATGTACTAACGATAACGATGGACATGTTAAGGGGGTATCTTTTAGTGATGATGAAAAACTCTCAAAGTTAAATGTTTTGATATTTATATCAAACACTTTTATTAAAATTTTCACAATTGCGGTTTTTGGAAGACTGTGAAGAAATAACCCAAAGACTGACCATGTTCTTAAATTCTTGAAGTTAATAAGGCGGTTAAGGCTTAGGTTTTCAGAATCTCATGATCCCAGCCAGAACCGAGGTATCTACCCAGGATAATCCACTAGTTAAGTGTAGAAGTCCTTATGTATGATTAAAAAGAGAAAAAGTGAAAAAGGGAATAATGCCGACTGAGATGGAGCTAACACTGGAACAACCCCAACAAGGTGTTAGTCATGAAGTCTCGGTATGCATTAAAGGGGTTGAAGAATGAAAAAGAAAAGTAAGGATAAAGGGTGAAAATAAAGAAGCCCTCCATACACTTAGGGCAGAAACCCGCGCAGGGTCAATACATATGCTGTCAAAACACTAATGTTGTCTACATTGAAGCGACGTCCAATGGCCCGTGACCGCTATGCACAACCCCTCCCAGCTACTCAAAGTCAGAAAGACTTTTGGTTTCAAAACTCACTGAGATACACTCAATCTATTGACCTTCTCACCCGAGTTAGTTGAATATTGAAAGGTGGCTAACTCAGCTCCACCTCCGATCACTAAAACAAAGTGCACTATTGATGTCTAGAGCCAAAAGAGATCCTCTATAAAATCTCATTAGGACACTTGCCAAATTCTTCTTGCTAAATCACGACAATGTAATACAAGACATGTTAAGTCCTTCGCATAATCCTTGTAATTTTGCCAAACATCAGAGATGAATTCATTCACAATGAAGATGGAATCCTGCTTGAGGTCAACCTCAACCAAGCTCATGGTAGGGTAACTTGTGCGATTCTTTATGAATCAAACTTGTGGACAACAGGAAAGAAACGATGGAGCGATTCTATAAGACTCAACTTGTTCCAAGAAATGGATCACGGTTGTTTAATGGAATTGTTGAAATTATAAACACTCATCCGGTAGTTTCGGCAAAAACAATTTAGTAAGTGATACACCGATTGATTTTCAAATCAATTTTCTATATCAATCGGTGAGACAGTAACTCATTGGTTCACTCTTATCGTGCTGTCTACTTTGAGACGTTCCGATAATGAGAACAAGCTGAGTACGATGAATCTAATACATATGTGTTAGAAAGATTTCAATACTACACTGAAATCCATGTCAAGAAAGATTCTTCTCAAATTTGAATCTATCTGATCAATAAGGTCAATCCTCACGGATTTGAAGTTACTCCAACCAAACTGGCGAATGACAAAGCTATATTCACACCCCCGCTTTATTGCACTAACTGTTTTATGCAGCTAGTAAAAGTGTGGTGGAGGTTCCTGATTCACACAGCCTGCTCACAAGATCCATAACTCACATGCTCATATCCGACCGAACAAAATAAAGTCATCATGAAAGCTCAAGTAGCATGTTTTTCAAGACTTACGCTACTCGCTGATACCACACATCTCTAGAAGTGTCAAAGAGTTAACGTTAAAGAATTTCAAGAAAGTATGCAACATTAAAGCTTTTCAAGATGGTATGAGCATGTCGGTCCAGATGTCGCAAGTCCACAAGATGGCAAAGTTATAAGATGGCGTAGAGATTGTGCTTGATTGATGATCTCAAGAGGCTCAAGATCACTATGTCAAATACAAGTTCAAGGAACAAGCTCAATCCAAGAAGTCAATGATCACTACAACATATTCACAAACAAGAGAAAAGACAAGAACACAGCTAAAGACTAAGGATAAACATAGTATGCTAGATTTAAAAATGTTTGTAAAATTGGAGTGACCTCCCCTTAGGTAGATTGGTTGGAAACACGAAAAGTGTCGGTCACTTCCAAAGTTGTAACAAGTCTTAGCTCGTAGTTAGTATAAGGATTAAGATAGTAATCTATCCGGGCCAAGGCCTATGGGTGCCTCAGCAAACTCCAGCCCATGGGCCTGGCCATGGAAGTATTTATACACCACATCCTAGTCTTGGAGAAGTGGTTGTTCATTTCTTACTCATCTCCATTTCACACATCCTTAATACAAGGCATACTTTCCATCCAAGTTTTCTCTCAGACAACCCAACCCAACTTTAGTTTCAAACTTAACTTTTTAGTGTTGTATTAATTAAAACCTCATTAATTTAAGGTATTATTTTAACTCTCGGTTAACAATTTGTTTTTAACAAGAAGTCTTCATTTAAAAAATTATGTTTAGCAGTTTAACGAAATAGAGATCTAGTCTCAGATTGATATGAGGTTTAATAATAAAGCTTTCACATGAGGCGAGGAGCTTATGAATCTTATAAGCTAGATTTTACCTTAAGTTTAGAGCTTGCTAGCTTTTATAAGATTAATTAGTAAATAAAGTTTACACTTTATTAACTAGTTAGTTTAATAAAAACTAAAAAGAAATAAACTTATGTATTATTTTAGTTTATAAGATTGGGTGATTTTATATCATTGCAGTTCTTCATTTCGGATTCTATTTTCTAATCTCTTTTCAATACTTAGAACAGTTTAATTTTATCGTTCCATTATATATTTGCGTATTTGATTTTTCCCATGCTTAGTGTAGATTTATTTTTGTTGATATGTTTGTTAAATTGAATTTCGTTATGAGTAGCGAGTAGTTTAATTAATGCTTGTTAAGTGATTTAGTGATTTGGAATTTAAGTGCGGTTTTAAAAAGGTTTAAAAAATTAATAGTCATTAGAATTTTCCAATTTACATACCGTCATTTACTTTTAATGCAATTTAAATACTTGTCATTTATTTTAAAAAGCATTTTACTTTACTTGTCATTTAATTTCTTGAAACTTGTTTTTTTTTAAGGATTTTAATTCGTTAAACTTAAGCCCGCACTTAAGGAACATTTCACGTCACTTAGCAAGCATATTTATCATTTATATCTTTTAGATCAATTTTAGTATAAATCTTTTTTGGGTTTTTTTTTTTAATTTTTTAATGCATAAAAAATAGTGTTTAAAAAACCAAAAAACCAAAAAAAAAAACTTTAATGACAATCCAAGCTCGATTTACAAAACTTGGAACGTTAAATTTTCCAATTCACCTTCACATCGAGGAAAAAAACGATTACCTGTGTGATTAATCTTTTTTAATTTATTGGGCCCTAAGAAATAAATTTTTTTTGATATTGATTATTTGCCTTACGTATTATATTATTCTGTATTATATATTATATAGATATTATATATATATATAATAATTATAATATTATTTATATATCATATATATATTATATAAGTATATATACTATTATATTATATAAATTTTATATATCTGAGGGGGTTATTTGAATTCAAAGCGTTGTAAACAAAAAAAAATAAACGGGGGGGGGGGACTAAATTAATCAGTTTACTCTTCTCAAAAAAATTTGAATTTCAAGGAAAATAAGGTGAAATCTAGGGAAAAAAAAAACATTGATTAGGATGAGATTGCTTTAGACGTAAAGGAAAGATCAAAAAACAGCTGAATTAATATTGTTTTTTGGAAAAAAAGGAGATCAAATCTGACCACAAAAAACTATTCACATGTTGACGAAAAACCTCAGTTTTTTTTCTATTGAAATCTACTCCACTAAAAAACAAAAAAAAAAATCCACAAAACCCTCTTTATGTTTTTTCCAAAAAAAATTCCTTTTATTTTCGAAGAAAGCCTTTTTAAGCACCTTTTGGAACCCTATGCTCTGCGCTTTTGATGGTTAATGGTCATATTACACACACTCACACGAAACAACTAGTACTTATTGGGAATCCTGACTATATTACCCCCCAATGTGAACCCACCACCCCCTTTGGTGCTTTTGCTGGAAAGAGGGGGGGAAAGGTCGTTCAAAAAAAAAAAAATGGGCTTTTAAAAAAAAAAACAAAAACAAGATCAATGTATTTAGGAAAAAAAAAGAAAAGGGATTAATACTACCACTAGTCGATTATGTTGGCTCTTAAAAAAAACCAACTTTCCAAGAATTTTTGATATATATATATATTAAAAAAAACATGAATTTTGTTTCACAAAAAAACTGGAATTATCTGCTCTGGAAAACAATCCTTTTTGGTCTCAGATTTCTAAGGGGAAATTCTTTCATATTCCCAACTCATTCTTGGTAGGTGCCCACCAAAAAAGTTTTGGTGGTTCGCCTAACAAAAAAACTTCTTAAAAAGTCAGCATTGGGTTAATACAAAGGTTTGAAGGAAAAAATACTTTAAAAACACCATCTTTCTGGTTTTGCGTGGTTGTCAAAAAGGGGAAAGAACCCACAAGTCCATAGCCATTCATTGAATGGGCCTCGTAGGTTTGAAAACATTACCCAAAAAAGCTTGTTTTAGGGATGAAAAATAATTTTCCAAATTTGTAAAAAAAAGCTCTGAAAGGACTTATTTCAAAATAACCCTCATAACATTTGATCAGTAAATTTTAATTAAAATGAAACTTTCCTAAGTCAAAAATGGTCTTTCCTTTTCAAATGGGAAAAGGGCCTTGTGGAAAAAACAAAAACATTCGTTTAAAGATATGTTACAAAAAAAAAAATCGTTTTTGAAAGTTAATATGAATAAAAGTTTTAAATTGGTAAAACCAAACGGGACTCTTTTTGAAAAAAACAAGTCATCAAACAAAAAAAATATATTATGTGAAACATAAATTAAGAATTCTTTTTTTATGGGATGATTGCCTTATGTATTGTGGGCCATTGAATGTGAAAAAAGTGTCTCAAAAAAAAAAAAACTTGTCGAGGGACTTGAGCTTCTCAAAAACAAAAAATTGATTTTCTTGGAAAAAAAGAGAAATTACGATAAAATTATTTTTTAATAGAAGTTTTTTTACCCTTCTTCTTGAAAATAAAAACACATTTGCATTCTCTATTATAGAAAGTATAACAATTCAAAACTTAAAAATCAGGAAAATTTTTTCACGAAGGCACAATAAAAAAACTCTTGTTTCAAATCAAAGTGCTCCATAAAGTTTTTGATCAAAATATTTTGGAATTAAGATGAATTGCGGGAAAGCTCAGGTCACAGAGAAAAAAAAAAGAAACCCACGGGGTCATAAAAAAAAAAAAAAGAAGTTGAAAAGAGAAAATTATTCTTAAAGTGGAAAATTATTATGGAATGGAAGGATAAGGATTTAAAAAAGGGGGACCATAGGGAAGATATTGAAAACGATAAATAAAAAATATTTAATTGGGGTCATAGGGGGTGGTTCAAAAAGGATTTTTATTTTTGCTTTAAGAAAATGAGGCGTTTTGGGAAACAGGAACTATATATAGCAGCTTTATTGGACCTCGATTAAAACAAACACGTTGTTCGAATTCAAAGGAAAAAATGGTGATGGCTTTTAAGTTAATTTCAAAGGTCAATCAACAAAATAGGGGGGTTGTGGAAATTCCTTACTTTGATTTTTTAAATGCATGGTATTCATGGAAATAAAAGGTTTTTGGTTCAATTACAAAACTCTCAGGAATGGAATTAAGGGAAAAAAAAATAACATTAAGGGAAAAAGGATATAGCTGATAATTGTAGTCACCAAAAATAAAAAACCACCATTGAATCCTATAAAAAAATTGCTTTAAGGGAATTGATTGGTGGAAGCTCTAGGGGGCCCTAGGATTTGTTGAAAAAACCAATTAGGACAGCAGGGCTTACTTTGACTTTTACCTTGAAGGCCACACTCAAGGGAAAACAAAAAAAAGCTATGAAATTCTTAGGGGGAAAATAGGTGGAACAAGGAAAAAATCTCAAAAAAAAATCCCTAAAAAATTAATTCCTTATGACTCTCTTGTAAGTATAACCAAAAAAAAACGGGCATTTTTCAAGAGTTGCTTATAAAAATTAAAATCAAAAACAAAAAAAAAAAAATACCTGTTCTAGCATCAAAATAAAAACCAATTCAGTGATAAAATTTTAGGTGGTTGTGGGACTTCCAAAAGATAAACAAGGACAAAAAAAGTTTAAGATTCACTGTGGTCCCGTCACTACACATCCCACAGGGAAAAAACACAACATAAAAAACCAAACCTTTTCTCATTCAAACCTAGTTTTTTTTAAAACAAAACCTATGTTGTTTTCTTTCTTAACAGGGATGTAAAAAAACCAATCTTACTAGTGCTAAGCAGGAAATCACATTCCTTCAGGGGGCTCATACAAAAAGAAAAGATAAGATTCAACAAACACCAAAAAAGTAGTACTTTGGGGGAAAGAATTAAAAAATGTATAAGCCCACTTTAGGGGACAGCATAATCTAAGTTTTGAAAAAATAAAGGAAATTTTGTGGTTTTGGGAAAACCTTAAAAGATCTGGCCCCCTAAAATGTGAGCATTTATTCCAAGTAGTATGTAGCTTAATGCGGAAATTTTTCTGAAACTTTTTTGTGTTAAGAGGTAAAATGGTTGCATTTTTGCTTTCTGAATAAATCATTGATTTTTTGTGTTCTTGATTTTTATCAATGATGTGGAAATTGCTCGGTACTAAAATCTAAAATCTGTTTAAGGGGAAAAAGTTCAAAGAGAAAAAAAAAGTTTTGGGGAAAACCCAAAAAACAGGGGGGAAAAAATAGTGTTCACAAAAAAAATATTCAGATACAATATGGGAGGGACTGTTTTAACTGGTCCGGGACCCCCCATTTCCCCACTATAGTTAGGAAAATTACGTTGGCCCTTTTAAACCTAGGGGATTACCACCAAAATGCTTGAAGTTGCCACCTTTTAGGAAAAAACCAATTTTTCTTCTTAGGAAACTGGGTACACCTTTAAAGCTTTTTAGTAAAACATTGGTTTCTAACTTCAAGGAAAAAAACCTTAAAGAAAAAATCTAATAAAAAAACTTAAAATTGGTTCCTTGTCAGCAAAAAAAAAAACCTGAGATTATTAAAAAAATTTATAATATGCTTAACAAAAAGGAAAAAACCCAGTAAAATCTTTAGGGATTCCATAGGTTTTCCGATGGTTCCACTTTCCTTCTTTCTGGTTGAAATTTGCAGGGGTAGGTTCCCAAAAATTTGTTTCTCTGTTTATTTGGGACTTCGGCTTGCTTCTAAGGCATTATGACGGAAGATCGCTCTTCAAGGCTCACCCCCAAATTTTAGTTTTCAATTAAATTTTTGGGTACAGTTAAAAAATTTCAAAAAATGATAAGTTTGGCAAAGATAATTGGGGATATTGGGTGAATTTGTATCAGGACTGGGGAATGGTTAACGATCTTAAGGGTTTTAACTACGTGGGGAAAAGGAACTTGGGGAACACATAAAACTTATTTCCACCGTTGGGGCAAATTCTGTGATTTCGAACCTGGAAGTTTTTCTTTTTCATTCAAAAACCACACCTGCTTTCATTTGTTAAAATCTAGAAAGGTTTGTTGAAATCTATTAACTGGAAATCTATTGACTGGATCTCGAGGCAACAATCTGTATACTCTGTCTCTTGGAGATATGATGGCGTCCTCTCCTATATGTCTCTTGTCAAAGGCCTCAAAGACTAAGTCCTAGCTATGGCACCGACGTCTATTTCATTTGAACTTTGGTGCAATCAACCATTTAGCTAGACACGGTCTTTTTCGAGGTCTCCCTAAGGTAAAATTTGAAAAGGACCATCGATGTTCTGCGTGTGCAATGGGAAAAGCAAGAAGAAATCCCACAAACCCAAATCTGAAGACACCAACCAAGAAAAACTCTATCTTTTGCACATGGATCTTTGTGGAGCAATGCGTGTCGTAAGTGTTAATGGAAACAAGTTCATCCTCGTCATTGTCGATGATTACTCTCGATTTACATGGGTAAAGTGCTTAAGGTCAAAAGATGAAGCTCTAGATTTCATAATCAAGTTTCTCAAAATAATCCAAGTGCGGCTTAAAGTACCTGTCCGACGAATCAGAACAGATAATGGAACCAAATTTGTTAATCAAACTTTGTGTGAATATTATGAGAAGGTTGGCATCTCTCATGAAACATCCGTTGCTCGCTCTCCATAGCAAAATGGTGTCTTTGAAAGACATAATCGTACGCTAATTGAAGCTGCCCGCACAATGTTGATTTATGCAAAAGCTCCGTTATTCTTATGGGCAGAAGCAGTTGCTACCGCATGTTATACCCAAAATCGTTCCATCATACGTCTTCGTCACGGCAAAACACCATATGAGCTTTTACATGACAAACTTCCTGACTTATCATTCTTCCATGTATTTGGTGCACTTTGTTATCCGACAAATGATAGCGAGAATTTGGGAAAGTTACAACCGAAAGCTGATATTGGTATTTTCATTGGCTATGCACCCACAAAGAAAGCATTTCGAATTTACAACCGACATACCAGAGGAATCATCAAAACAATTCATGTAGATTTTGATAAGCTGACAATGATGGCTTCTGAACACAGCAGTTTAGAACCCGCACTTCATGAAATGACTCCTGCAACAATCAGTTTAGGACTCGTGCCAAACCCTCCTCCTTCAACACCGTTTGTACCACCTTCAAGAACTGATTGGGATATTTTGTTTCAACCACTGTTTGATGAATTACTCAACCCTCCATCAAGTGTTGATCGCCCAGCCCCTGAAGTCATTGCTCCAATTGCTGAAGTAGTAGCTCCAGAACCCACTGCATCAACCGGTTCACCTTCCTTAACAACCGTTGACCAAGATGCACCATCAGTAACTCACAAACAATACCCGAAACTCAATATGCTGTCATTTCTAACGACGTTGAAGATGAGAATCATGACTTAGATGTTGCACACATGAATAATGATCCATTCTTTGGTATTCCAATTCTAGAAAACAATTCTAAAGTATCTTCTTCTTCGGACGTTATTCCCACTATTGTGCACACTGTTGCTCCTAACTTCGAACAGGTTAACAAATGGACCAAGGATCATACTTTAGACAACATCATCGGTGAACTCAAAAGACCTGTTTCCACAAGACTCCAACTCCATGAACACGCTTTATTTTGTTACTACGATGCTTTTCTCTCATCAGTTAAACCTAAGACGTATAAAGACGCATTAACTCAATCATGCTGGATTGAAGCAATGCAAGAGGAGCTAAATGAATTTGAACGTCTTGAAGTTTGGGAACTCGTTCCTCGTCCAGATAAAGTGATGGTCGTTACTTTAAAATAGATTTATAAGGTAAAACTTGATGAAATGGGAGGAATTCGGAAAAACAAGGCTCGCTTGGTTGCTCGTGGTTACCGTCAAGAAGAGGGAATTGATTTTGAGGAATCCTTTGCTCCAATGGCTAGATTGGATGCCTATTTGAATTTTCCTGCATATGTTGCTTATATGAAATATGATCGTTCTACCAAATGGATATTAAGACGGCAATCTTGAAAGACATTCTGGCAGAAGGTTTATGTCAGTACGGAGGTTATTTTATCAAATTCCCATCCAAATCAATTTAAAACCTCATAATAAGGTCATCTAATCTTTTTGCAACAAGCTCCTCTTCGTTTTATTAACTATTCTAATAAATACACCACTATCATTACAACATCAATTCAACCCCTATTAACCACAAATAACCACCCTAATTCAATCCCATATAAACACATTACCAAAACACATATAATCAAACCAAAATCTACACACCCCATACTAAATATACACCAAAACCCCAACAACATAACCCTTTACCTCATACTTAATATTCACCACACAAAAAAAAACTTAAACATCAAACCCACTACACCTCTTCACCAAAAACCCCCCCACCAACCACATCACACTCCCAAACCCCCATTAAATTCAACGCTATACCACATTCACACCATTATTCTCCACACCCCCCTTTCATAATCACCCCTTTCCCTCCATTCCACCCCACACTATTTCATTAATAACCCAACATAAAAACCTCCCTACTTCCCCTCCCAACCCAAATATACATCAATACATCCTTACACCTTCCCTCCCACACTTCCAACCATATACCCTCCAAAACCCAACACATCTTCCCCTAACCGCATTTTCAATTACACCACCATCAAATAGAATAACCTCAATAAATATCTCCTCACTCACGTCAAGCACCCATCAGCACACTGCGTCCGCTTGTTATGTCCCCTCACTCAATGACAGTAAAAAATACATAATTCTTACTATCACAATGGACTATTTCTGTAGTATACCGTCCACATTAAGCACATCTCCATCCAAGTCCTCCCTCCAATCAGAAACACCTTAAATTACTTAATGAATGTCATCATTGATAACCCACCCTCGCACACTCCTCTCATCCACTCACAATGATCTCGCACTGCTCTCGCGCTACATACACGTCTCCTAAGAGTGTACTATCAGTGATGAGATAGACATCACAATACATTACCTTGAGAGTACACGCACATACACTAGACAGACAGCCTCTACACGAATTCAGGATGCAAATATACACATACACTACAGATGATGTAGCCACTTTAGAATACCGAAGCTATAGATAGCTAGTATAGAGTATATAGATACACAGAGGTGTACACCACTAATCTTATAGCCCACTCATCTCCCCTCAGTAATCCTAAAGTCAAATATAGATAAATCAAGATTCACACACATTAATAACTAAGAGCAGATTAAGATATAGATAGGAAGAAGTATAGTAGTGTTTGAATCATCTCTCGTGGCGCTAACTGACTCTTGGCGTAATCAAGACTAGGCACGCGATAATGTGTCTGGACACCAGTTAGTAGTGAGCGCCTTAGAGGATAGATATATAAGAGATACTATTAAAGAAATGTGACTGAATCGTGTGAATCAGAAGCAGCAAGTTAGGAAGAAATAATGCGATAGCGCAAGAGAGAGTCGAGAAATACCGCATGTCCGCTCAAGTCACAGAGAATGCCCGCCCACGTCGAGCAGTAATGCGCTCACGCACTCGCATACTTGTACACCGTTAGAGTGAATGAGCGCGCCTCTCTCACTATGTATACTGTTCAGGCAGTCCATCCCTACCCTAAGACGCCGCAGATATCCCTTACCATCCCGCCTCAGAATAGTCATATCGTACATAAAACCACATAATGAATATACTATTACACACTCACATCTATCCCGCTGTGTCGCGTCCCCATCGCCTCTTCACCCAGACTACTCTAACTACCTCGCTATATCACATATAATACTTAACAAACTAGACATAATTCGTATCCACAAATATCCTCTCATAAACAAGAAAAATATCGCCTACCTAAAAAATGAGAACCTAATTATCACATAAACAAGATCGGTAATATTGGCATGTCTCGATAATTCGCAGCATCACCACCATTCGTACACCGCTCGCCGTTGAAATGGCATTTCACACTAATGATACGAGGCTGTAAATGAACCGTGCAATACAGTATGCACCTACACACAGAACTGTCTCGCTGTCCTATCTACTAAAATTTCAAAACATGCCAAAATGGCTTGCTATTATTTCAGATAGCAACCCGGTCATCATCTTAAAGGCAAGTATTTCAAAAAGAAAACTTGACCTCATAACGGAAATTTATTCTCGAGCATGGTCTACTTTATGACCATGCAAAGGCTTGTGTTTACTTTGCAACACAACTCGTGCTTCCTATATACAATAAGTGTACGTGTCAGTGCATTTATTTGTCAAAATAAGAGAAATCTTATTTTCTTTAGTAAAATGTTGTCTTCATAATGAATCAGTGTTTTCAGTAATCACAAAAGATATTCAAAGACAATGCGACCACTCAAACAATGACAACAACTCTTTAAATAGAAAACGGGTCATTATTTGAGGGGGATAATGTGTCATCAAATAATCTTTTAAAACGGTCTTTCAAAATAAGCACGGAATAAACAGATAAAGTTTTAGATAATGACGGATAACATTTTTAAGGGGAGTTAATTTATATTAACTACAAGAGCTTTAGATGTCATTTGTTTAAAACTTTATGGACTTATTTGCACTTTGAGACTTAGTGAATTCAGGCTTTAAACTACAGCCGATCAATATTGCCAACCCCTCATAGTTTGTAAAAGACTTAGGAATGCTTGGAAATACTTTCATAGTTTTAAATGCCTTGAAGTTGATTCTCACGGAATAGATTTAAGCTTATCAATTCTTTGACACGATCTCTAGTATATTTGCGTACTAGGTTTTGTTGATTCTGAGGTATCGAAACCAGCAAGGGGGAAGGAATAGATATACAAGAAAGATAATGAGTACACGTGATAGAATTCATACCCTATTCTCATTTTAGGTCATTCTGAGAAGACAAATGTCATAACCGCAGAAAAAAATCAGTGTTTTATCTTGTTACTTTCGGGTGCAAAAATTTCATCCACATGGGGGAAGAGATATCTTGTTATTTTTAGTATGCATCATTTGAGATACCAGGGGGAAGTGTTATAAGAAGATTTATTCTAAACGTGAGAAGATTGGTTACTGATTCAAGAAATGCTTCCTCAAACGGTTAATCACTAAGCCTATTTTGTTAAAGAGAGTAGAATTAATTGACAAAAGAGGTACACGTAGGTTTGATAAGTATCATGATTCCTTAAGATAGTCAGTATTTTGCAGAAGAAATGAGTACATTTGGGACTTAGTTGACTTATGTATTATCATTTCGACTACATAAAGGGAATAATTCTGACATCCGGGACTTAGTTGACTTTGGTGTTTCAATTTATATCATCTATATCATATAAGGAGAAATGCGGACATCCGGGACTTAATTGACTTTGGTGTTACGGTTTCGAATTAATTGTGTACTTCAGATATTTGGGCTTTTTACATCAAGACTTATTAATGCGGCTTGCAAGAAATTTTTGAATCTACTCAAGAAAGGATTGCTGGTTCAGGGGAAGCCAAGACAACTTCCAAAAGAAGAGTATCGAGACGGACTACATATTGCTGACATGAAGTGAATGAATGTGTCATTTTCAGTTTGAACATTTTCAGGTCATGTCTCATACATAATCTTGTGAATATATAAATGTGTAGTTTAGACTTAAAAATTAGGCATATATAGTGTTTTAGTATGAATTTTTAAGAATTTCTTAGTAAATTCAAATTTTTTTCAAATTAACATGCTCAAACACCATATAATACCCTCATAATTTAAGAGGGGGCATTTAAAATGTTCCTAATGCGGCTTGTTAATAATTGGACATTTTTCCCCGAAAGCAGTTATATTTGAATCAATTGATATCCAAAATATCAAGAGAAAATGTGATTAAAATATATGGCTAAAGATGTGATTTTCAAGATCTCAAGTGTACGCTAACCCATATATGTGCTAAACTCTTTTGATTAATCGATGCACATATGAAGGGGGAGCAAATGGTTACGTGATGGCTGAAATGTGGAAGTACCAAAGACCGACCATTTATATATTATGCATTGAGTTCTTAAGGTGGTTAAGTTTAGGTATTCTTCCCATGATCCAGCTAGACGGAGGGATCTACCCAGGGATTAATTCATAGATAGTGTAGAAGTTCCTTGGTACTGAAAAATAGGAGTAAAAGTGAGAATAAGGAAAGTGACCGACCTGTGATAGAGCTAGTACTGGAACAAACCCAAAAGGTACTAGTTATGAAGTCTCGGTAAGCGCTGAATGGGTTGAAGAATTAAAAAGAAAAGTTAAGATAAAGGGTAAAAAGAAAGAAGCCCTCCTTACACTTAGGCAAAAACCGGGTCAATACATTAAAGCTGTCAGAAAACTAAGCTGTTGTCTGACATTGAAGTCATCATGGCACCAGTGACGCTATGCACAACCCCTCCCTAGCCACTCAAGGTCTCTCAACAGACCTCTTTACTTCATTTCTCACAGAGGATTACACGTATTTCTATTGACTTCTTCACTCCGAGTCAGTGATATTGAAAAGGTGGCAGTTCGCTCCTAGCTCCAATCACTAAACACAAGTGGCTCACTATTGAGGTCTAGAGCTAAGAGTCATCCATAAATCTTTCTTTAGGACACTTATCCATTTTGAACTGGTTTCTCAGACACCACATATGAAAATCTAGGTAATATCCGAGAGCCTACGATTATCCTTGTGATCTTGCCAGAAATCATCAGGTGATACTTAAGTATTCACAATGACGATGGAAATCCTGCTTGAGCAAAAATCCAATCAAGCTCTCGGTAAGTGATTAAGAGTCCTACGCATTATCCTTGTGATTTTGCCAGAACATCAGAGTGATACTCAAGTATTCACAATGACGATGGAAATCCTGCTTGAGCCAACATCAAACAAGCTCTTGGTAGGTGACTTGTGCGATTCAAATGAATCAAACTTGTGACAACTGGAAAGAAACGATGGTGCGATTCTAAAATGAATCAAACTTGTTCCAGTAAATGAATTGACGGTTGATGATGAATTTTTGAAATGATTAACACTCTCGATGTGTCACAAAAACACTTTAGCAAGTGACACGTCGATTGATTTTCAAATCGATTTTTCTATTCAATCGGTGAGACTTCGTCTTGCTGGTTCACTCATACCGTGTTGTCTGCTTTGAGACGCTCCGGTAATGAGAACGGCTAGTGCAGCTGCGAAACCCTGTCAAGGAGATTCTTCAGAATTCTACCTGATCACAGGCAGTATTTATACTGATCAACGGGGAACCGTGGTTATTGCAACCGTATTCGACGAAGTGACAAAGACACTCTCGTCCATATCTGTTGATTATCACTAACCTAAACCTGCAGGTACTCCCGACGATTGGTGCAGCTGATCCCTGACGAGTCATGATTCATAGCCACATGCTCATACCCGACCGACAAATATAAAGACATCATGAAAGCTCAAGTACATGTTTCAAGACTTCCGCTACTCTGATACTGTACGTCTTTCTTGAAGTGACGAAGTATTAAGTTCAAAGAATTTCAATGAAGTTTCTGTCACTCTGATACCGAACGTCTTTCTCGAAGTGACGAAGTGTTAAAGTTAAAGAATATCAAGAAAGATGGTTAGACTCGCTTTCAAACATCAAGAACAGTATGAGCATGTCGGTCCAGAAGTCACAAGATCACAAGAAGGCAAAGATTACAAGATGGCGAATAGAGATTATGCTTGGTTGATGATCTTAAGAAGCTCAAAAGATCACATACAAGTCAAGATAAATGAATAAGCTCAAGCCTAAAGTCAATGATCACTACACCATATTCACAAGATAAAGAAAAAGAAAAGAAGACTACGAGCTCAAGACTAAAGTCAAAGCATAGTATGCTAGGATTAAGTTTTATAAATTGGAGTGACCTCCCTTAGGGGGAGATTGTTAGAAACATAAAAAGTATCGGTCACTTCCAATAATAGTTAGTCAAAGCCCGTAGTTAGTCAAATGTAATGTTATTAATCTAATTGGGCCAAAAGGCCCATGGAAAGCCCACAAGCTAACCATAGGCCGGCCACTGGGATGTATAAATACCCTCTCCATACCTTGGAGAGGGTGTTGGTTGTTCATTATTTTCACACACTTAATACATTTCTCTCTTATGTTTACTTTCTCTCTCTAAAGTGTTCATCCAACCACTCTCTTTAAATCCACCTCTCTTTCCCTAACCTTGTATGTTATTTGATTGTTCTTTAGTTTTTTTATTATCCAGCTTCTTTCTTTCTTCTTTCATTAATGTAAACCTAAAAACTTAGAAAAAACTTTTAACACATAATCAAAATCAATTTAGTTAATAGATGATTACTAATTTCAACTTCAGAAAATCATAACCTTCTTCCTCATCCTCCTCCACTTTCACGACCGCAGTTTTACTTGCCAATGATTCATTATAAAAAATGATTCATTCAAACCAAATCAAGATCCAAAATCGCATAATCAAAATCAAAAATTAAAATCTTAGAAAAACCCCTAAAACTCTACCATAAAACTATGAATCGGTAAAAAAACATACCTGATAATTTTTTGTTTTGTCTCAATTGATCTTGGGTTGTTTCTGTTTTGTGGGTTGTGGCTGTTGTCTGGGTTGTGTACAACATGTCCAGATAATTATTAAGGTGTTTATGTTATCCTACCGAAAAACGCAATTATTCGCCAAAAATCCTTAAGAACTGAGGGAGGTGGATATGTGTGTTTTGAGTGTGTTTTTTGTTTGATATGGGTGAATAAAAGAAGCTTGCATGTGAAGAAGAGATGATGGAATAGAGGTGGAAGAAGATGGAGGAAAAGTGTCTTTCCAAGAGACACATATCATTATCAATCGCTTTAGATTGGTTGGTTTGTGAAAAGTGTCGGCTTAAGCGATGACTCCTCTCACATAGCATTTGTTTATTATTAAGGGGTGTTTGTTTCGGCTTATATGTGGGCTTACGAGCTTATTTGATTTCGGCTTATATTTCATAAGCCCTAATTTTCTAGCTTATTTTGAGATTTATGGGCATACATAAGTTTATCATATCATAATAAACTTATATAAGCTCACAAGTCTTAAAATAAACCAAAAATTTGAGGCTTGTGAAACATAAGTCAAAATCAAATAAGCCTATAAGCCCACTTATAAGCCTAAAAAAACACCCCCTTAGTATTGTTTTTCCTTCCAAAAACACTAAGACGACTTATTTATGCTGGCGGCTTTGGAACAGTAGCGGCTTGGCTCAAGCTCAACTCGAATAAATGTTATATAGTATAAATAAAAAATAAAATGGTTAACAATTCAACAAGTTGCACAAATATGAATTCTACAAGGTATATATTTGTAAAACTAATTATTCTTAACATGATTGAAATATTGATAAAGCGATTCTTTCGGGTGCTGACAATCGTCCACCTATGTTAGAAAAAGATATGTATGATTATTGGAAAAGCATAATGGAGCTATACATAATGAATAGACAACATGGATGAATGATCCTTGAATCCGTTGAAAATGGTCCACTCATCTGGCCTACGATTAAAGAGAATGAAGTGACTAGACCAAGAAAATACCCTAAGTTATCTGCTACGGATGTAATTCAAGCTGATTATGATGTCAAGGCGACAAATATCATTCTCCAAGGATTACCACCAGAGGTCTATGCACTTGTTAGCAATCATCGAATCACCAAGGAACTTTAAGAAAGAATTCAACTTCTCATGCAAGGAACTTTATTGATGAAACAGGAAAGAGAGTGTAAATTATATGATGAATTCGATAAATTTTGTTATAAGAAGGGTGAAACACTACGTGATTTCTAACTTTTAGATTTTCAACCGCTACTAATGAAATGAACATCTAACAAAGTAAACCTAGAAACAATTTTAAGTGAAGATAAGTTATTTGAATACCTTCCTCTTTTGAAGTGGAGCAAATTTGTGACCGTTCTATCCTGGTTCGGACATACACACAACTAATATTGATCACGACTTTACATGCACTTGGTAATTACTTGGCGCAGGACAACACAAAATTCATGCAATGAAGTCATCGTTAATGACATGAACGAAACTCAAATCCTTCTTTGTTGCCAAACCCATCAGATTGACCCAGTCTCCTTATCAAAACTCATTAGAACACATACCAAAACCCAAGTTCACCACAAGTTTCACTATATCAGTCTCTACAGTATGGATCCTCTTATTCATCTCAACAATAACTTAACCAATCAATCATTAACACCTCTTTCAATCACTTATCCATCCAATGATTATCAATCATCAGCTTCCAGCCACATACGTTTATTTCTCCACCATCATCCATTCCCTCAAATGGAATATGTTTCACTATAGGTAACAACACTAACAACAACCTGAATTTCCTCAACTAGATGTCATGTCAAAACATGTTTCCTATGTACGTTCAACGCTACGTGACGAACCCTATTTATATGCCATTACCATATAATGTCATTCCTATCATTGTCGTTCACATATCGCTAATCCTATCACCAACACCAGGCTGAGGAATTCAACAAACCCCGGCAACAACTAACCATTAATGATGGAAAGTGAAATTTACAACCATTACAGGGGAAAAGACAAAATTTCATTTTTGCATGGGTACCACTAGACCTACTACTCTCCACGGAGAAAATGAGGAAGCAATTCTATGGAAACAACAGGACATGTTCTATTTGTTACAACTACAAAGGGTAAGGACACCGCGTCCAAACAAATTTTGCACTATACCTAAAAGGAAAACCTGATGATTCATGGTTTTAAGAGTAATAGTGTGTCTTGTTGGTATAAGCCTTGATGCAAATGGTTCAAATTCTACCTGAGGAACGAACTGCTCCACTTGATCTCACCTTGCAGATCTAGAAATCTCCACTTAACTGAGCACACCTATGGATATCACAGCCACACAAGACTGTCATTACTCAAAAGCAACACTTCTACTATCAATACGCACACGTCTGCACTTGTTTCGCACTTCCACATTGCGATTACTTTCCTAGCGATATGAGTGAGTAGACTGAGCTACCTCATCTGCCAGCACAATGCAAAAGTATCAAGATCACATCACTACTAATGACTGTCTCTCTAATTACTATCTTCAATCGAGAGGTACTATCAGATGCACTGAGTCTCCGCGCAGGAACTAGCACGACACTCCTCTATTGACATCGGACACACACCGATGCCATTGCTCTGTAATACTACTGGATGCCAGAGTTGATATCGTCCCTTAGCATTCATCCCTCTTATCGAGAAACACAATCCAAAATGGATATTGAGAGTGATGCACATACTAACACACACAGACAATGAACGCATAGAGACACACAGTTGAGACATATAGATCTACTAGCCCACCCTTCCACCTTTTACTTACTAATCCCACGCGTTATATGACTGTTGTGCACACTTAACAGTCAGTGCCCCAACATCAACACTCACCCCCTTCACTATCTAGACTATGCAAAAATTCCAAGAACATCATATATTTCCTGCGACTCTCTCTATGGCGGTGCCACTGATCTACTATTCCCTATCGATAGCGCGACTGTGTGAACAGACTGAAGAAACCCGCTACTCTTTCTTCCACCCAAAGACTGCACATAATCAAGGCAGACCAATTACACCAAAACGTCGATCACTACATTTATAGATATTTACTTGAATTCTCTCATACACTGAACTCTTTATGAGACAGACAACGATATCAGCGAACGAGTCTAGCTTAAAGAGCTTTTGAAAGAAACGACACACACAACAATGTATCGTCAGAGTAATCTCAACATGAGAGGATTAAACACAGCACAGGAAATCAGTGAGACTATCAACTATCAATTTGCACACAGTATGCTAGTCTCATCTACGTGATTGCGACTTACCACTCGTTATCCTCAACTCACAACTCCATTTCACAAGCGCAATATCCCACAAGGACACAGCCAGAATCTATTCACACGATGAGAGAGAGAGCATTCTTGACACAACCAGTCTGTCACACTAGACTCTCTACTAACTCTCATAATCATATTATCCTACGAGACCAACGAGATGAATAGACTATACACATTAGCATCATAATGACCGAAACAAATTATAGCAACAGTTTCAGAACACAGAGAACATTCAATCTGCGCGCTAGTCCTATAAACAACAATGATCTTCGTATATACTACAGAGAGACACTGTTCTCACTATCGCTCACTGATAATCATTGTACCTAGAGCGCGTAATGTTTACAACTACAAACCAACAACAGCCCTTTTCTGTATTTTTGCATCACACTCTATTTCAGTCCCCTACATCAACAAATCATTCTGTGAGAGTCACACTAGAGAGCCTTTATACACTTATGTATAGTTAAGGTGGACACCAACAATTTCTGGAGTCTTCCTCATACTTCCACTATTACGCACATTATTGGTCTCAGGTACTCTATAGGTTACTTCTCACGAGGTCACTACATCCATGGTAGTTCGCAACATATGCATCTATCGCTGTGTCATGTAGTGACTCAGATAACTACTAGACATTAAGTCTCTCTACTGAGATTGACGACATACTGGCTATTAATTTTAGGACATAGATGTAACATATAACAATAAGTAGATAAAACACTCTGAGAATCTCATGTTACTCACTAGACCGTAGATCAGCACAATCTGTTAGTTTTTCACGTTACTACAGAAGACACAAGAATTTGTTTAGCTCAGTAGGTTTGATGACACACAATACACTATTTGTGGAAATTGAGGGAAGGTTTATTATTGTGTGAAAGTGTTTTTATCAACTATCTCTATATATAGCGCGTTTTACCTATTCTGTTGTTCATTTTATATTTGAGAGATGGTGTGAGACGGTGCATTAGATTACTGTGATGAGTTAATGCATATAGATCATGTCTGACAGAGGGATGAGAAATGATGTCATGGTGGTGGTCAGAGAGAGCACACATATGAGTGGTCTTACACAAATAGCAGTAGATATGTGACTATTAGCAGTGCGGACACATAAGAGCCGCACACTCCTTGAGAGATGTGATGTAGTAGGTTACTGTTCACTATATTCTGCTACGGTAACACTTTGCACAGTCAGGGAGTGAGGGGACTACTCTACACACTAGGTGAGAGGTTGATATTCATAGTGTATACAAGATGTAAGTGAAACTGGTAGTACTATAGTGTATGAGCAGAACGAGATCTATGGGAGGTGTAGTCATTTCTGTTCTCTAGTGTCTCAAACGTGAGGAGGTCATTCAGACTCTTATCAACAGATCAGTCGGGTATGGAAGGGTGGGATGTTTCTCTCTGAGCATATAAGTAGCGGAGTATTAGTGGATATATCTTTCTCTGTATCACACACATTATTAGGGTCTTTTGGCGTAGTGAGAACTATGTATGCACAGTGACTCTCTATATTAGGAGAGTTAATATATGTCACTACTAATGATGAAGTGGTCTGGATTAGTGAGGATGATACACCTCACAACAGATGATTTAACATCTGATGAGTAAGAGATCTTACATTTTCTTATCTTTTTGAACGCAGTATCTGAGGTGCTGTGTGTACATACAAGTCACTAGTGGGGGTGAGTGAGGGGGATGTAGTACGATAGTTTTGACAGTGACTGGAAGGGTGTGGAGTTGGTGGTGCTGAATTATGGATTATCATAGGGAGTCGGTATGTTGTCATTGTCTTCTAACAGAAGACATAGGTTATGCACATGTTGGGAACCACTTGATACAACACATTCTGATTTAGTCATTAGGATAGTGCTCAAGTTCTCTATCTTGTGGTGGAGTGATAGAGGGAGCACAGGGGTGTACAGGTTAGAAGAGCACAGGGAGTGTATTCTACTGTCTCATGTGAGGGTTTAGAGTCAATACACATGAGTTAGAGTGACATCATTGTATGGTGGAGGATGGCATGTGATATCTCTTCATTTTGAGATAGAGTGTCAATAGATTGAGAAGAGGAGTGTTTAGACTCTAGATGAGGTAGAGAATGTGAATGTATGACGTGTTACAACAGTAGGATAGGCATAGAGAGTCTGATATGTAATCATTGCATATGAATGCAGAGACATTCTTCCTGGACTATCTTACATTTGTTGAGACATGCACACACCACATCTAATGAAGGAGATGTGTGTCAGATATTTATACTATCTCTATGCGGTCAATGAAGACGCATGGAGGGAAGGCATCACACTATTACGAGGGATGTAGGACGAATGAGACACACTGAGGTGTGCGGTCAGACACACTAAGGGTCTACGGAGAGGGAGACACAATATAGGTAGTCTGACACTGACGGGATTTAAGATTAGTGGACAATCGTTGTCTGTCACTATCATACAGAGATTTAGATGGAGTATTCTTGCGTGTGGGCTTCTTTATGCTGAGTGATGCACTGGATGAGATTTTTGAGTCGAGTGTGGGGGTAGAGGGAGAGTAGATAAAGAGGTGTGTTCTGTAGGGAGGAGCAGGACAGCATATCTATCTGTAGTAGTGTGATGTGAGACACTATTTGTGGGTTTATTGTTTAGTTGGGTCTATGGGGTGATGTGGGGGGATTTGATAAGGGTGGGAGGTGTTGGTTGTGGGTGATTTATCGATTACGTGATTGTTTGCGTTAGATGTTGTGAGGTGGATACAGGATAGTAGTTGATAATCAGATCTTTTCTGATAGGCATAGTAGTCTTCTTTCTTATCACATAGGGTATGGTCTGGACAGTACATAGCTGGTGTTTATGACAAGTGGAGGAGAGAGTGATTCACTATTGACGAGGGAGTATATATTAGTGACACACGTCTTGTAGGGTGATTATGCAGATTGTTGGTACAAGACTCTGGAGTTTACACAGAGGATGGGGAGGTTGACATTGTGAGACATCTAGTGGCAGGATTCTGGTGGATCTTTTACATTTAGAGTTTGACAGATTGAGTGAGTGAGTGAGTCTCTCATCTACACTAGTCTCTAGTGCATTCTTTTGGGGGTGCATAAGATTGTATTGTATACTGTTAGTATAGGTCAGTAATGATAATGGCATCTGGAGTAAGGTTGTGAGAGATTATGGTTATCAACTCAATAACACGTCGACAACACATGAGTCAGGGAGGGTGATTGATGTTATGTCAGATATCTAGGACACAGGCATAGTTTTATGTGGGACATATAGATGGAGACACTGTGGGTAGATGGTAGACGGATCAATGGGATGTTCAGTCACTGTGTACTCTTGTGTTTAGTGCACACATGTGTCTCTTGAACTCGATTTTTAGTGGGACACATAGAGTGTGAGAAGGACACATTGAGAGGAGGACGCGAGATGGACTCATTGTTTTAGATGTGTTTTGTGAACAGAGTAGAGACGAGGGTTAGATGACATGGGTGGATGGCAGCATCAACACATGAGTGGTAAGCATGATCTAAAACACAGAAAAGTAGAGATTGGATTCACTCACACGACTTCAAGCACACACAGTAGATCTTTGTATGTAGTAGCGCAGTGGGGGTATCAATGTCTAGAGTAGTGTAGTCTATCATTGTGTATATGAGACTTTTATACTATGTGCACATATGGACAGAGGAGACGGTGTTATATGAGCGGGGAATTTTGATTACTCACTACAATGGTCTGATAGGGAGTTAAGTAAGATAGATGACTACACTCTCTGACAGTGACGACACACGGCATTGCAACTCAGGAGTAGGAGACATATAGACAGAGAGGTGGCTTCAGTTAGTGCGAGAGGAACAGTGTGTATCTGTGGTTGCGAATAGGAGTAGTGTGTTGAGATTTGCACACATCTCTGTAGAGTGATAATGATGTCAGGGAAGGATACTCTGTCATCTGATGTGTATATTGCTCACTCTTGTGGATGGGATTATAATTGGACTGACTAGGACACAACTCTTAAGTGTGAACTAGGGATTAGTTGGAAATTCAGAGTGGTACTACGATGATAGAGTCACGACAGATGTATAGGTCGGTGCTTATTCTGTTGGTATAGTTGTATGACATAGAGTTTTCTTGACGTCTTGTGTACTCACACCACATCTTCACTGTGGGCGGATGTGGGGGGGGATTTGTGGGTTGTTTTGTTAGGATTATATTTTCTAAGATGATGTAAACTTAGATAGTCTTCGGGGTGTCTCTTAGGACAGGTGTTATGACACTGGAGGGATAAGATTTGGTTTGGTTTGTGAGGGGATCTAGCGTGATGACTGGGTATAGTTAGCACATATGAGTTCTAGGAGGGTGGTGGCGGATGTGTGGGTTCGTCTCTGCGTGGTGGTGGTCTTTAGGACACAACTAGGTTGTGGTCTATTGTGATACAGTTCACAGGAGGGTGAGTCTTGTATTGACTTGGTTTGTGTTTTGGGAGGGGGGTTGAGACTTCAGGGATTGGATATATAGGGTAGGTGTAAATATTATGCACAGCTTATCACATGGCGTAGGTCTAGTAGCGGGACACTATCTTAACAAACATGGGGACAATCAGGATTAGATGTTGTGGATGGGTACTAGATGGGTGAGCACAGGGTGAAGGGGTAAGCTGGTTATGGTAAATAGCTATACAAGATATAGGTCTTTACGTGACTACACAACAGATTGAGATTCTCGTTCTGAGGACAGAGTACTGTCATTAGGGTAGGTCACAACACGTTGATCAACGGTGTGAGTTCTACTAAGGAGGTGGTTGGGTCATCACAACGATGTGTTACAGTGTGGTGATTTGACTTATATTCTAGTTATGAGTTAGATCTTGCGTGGTGATACACTACAATGCTTGTATGAGATTCTAGCGTTTGGATAGAGAGTAGAGACTCTTGGATATCATCTTGCAGATTTTGATCTAGGGAAGAGATAGGTTAGACATTGGTTGTGTGTGCGTCTGTGGGTCAATAGCTGATAAGCTAGGATTTGAGACTTTGGGAGCATGGTCACAAGGGAGAGTTAAATGAGCACACACAACATATAGTTGATGGGGGGACTTCAATTTGCTGTGAGAGCACAGCTATATGATCATTGGTCTCTCTATATACAACAAGAGAAGTGGTGAACAATCGCAAAGTCTGATATTAGAGACTGAACAGCATCTTCATAGTACAAAAAGCTAAGGGGAACTTTTTCACTGTGAGAGAGGTGTTATCTTAGTTAGGTGCTGGACAACGGTCTTTGAAGAGCGGTGTTTTTAGTTATACGTATGGACATTTCTATGGGTGGTCTAAACGGGGTATGCTTTGGAGGGGTGGACTGATATGTGGAGGGGTTTGGGATGGATCGTAGAACGGGGGTATTAGGTAGAAGAGTGTACGGTTGGACGATCTAGAGAGTGCGTTCATAAGTTAGAAAGGTCTGTAGTACAGCAACAGATGGGTGGCAACATTTTATGACTATGGTGCAGGGACAGTAGTAAGATCTTATGAGGCAAGTTGAACATGAAGACGGGCACATCAAGTCTATATTGACAGAACTTGGTGGGGTATATAGTTGGAGTGAGAGTGGCAGCCGGTGTGTCTGACACGTATACATTGAAGAGTGCGATCTAACGGGCATAGAGGACTATTTGAGAGGGGACATGGACATTGGAGTTCTCATGGTTGCGTGCGTAGAGGAGGGGTATCTGTGTATATATGGATGAGTCCACGGAACACAACTACATGAGGGGATAATGGTGTGTACCATAGTTAGATCACGACGGACGATCACGGGGTGGAAGATGTTGGCACATGCAACACCATGTTGGAATATTTCCTATTGCAACGTTCTTATGCTATGACGCTGATTGGATAGAGTGGTATGGGATTACAGTGAGGTACTTGTCACAGAGGGGGCACACACACATACTCATCGATTCTTAACAACTGAGAGTAGTTTAAGGCCTCAACAGAGTACACAGCACTGCGGAGATACAGTACGAATAGTCACAAGGAGTTGATATTTGTGTGATAGTATTCTATTATAGAGTTACACTATAGAGAGGGGGGAGAGTAGGGAGGTGGTGAGGGATGATTGATGAGAGGATTTTAGGGTGGAAGAGTATTTAGAAGACAAGTGCAGAGAGAAGTGTGGGATCCACTGAGGGCTCTTACAACGAGAGGAGATCGGTTGTATTTATTATATGCACACAGTTGAGTTATAAGGGGACACAGGGTTGCGTGATGGATGGTAGAATGGTCAATGGGAGCACACAATGATGGTGATTGTGTGTTTGGTTCAGGACAGTATCATTCTACATATAGTACATAGGTAGTACTTGGTTAGACACATGATATGAGACTGGGAGAGGTCACTACAGAAGTTGATAGCTTGGGTTTTGGGAGTAGCTTGGAGAAATTTTTAGTACACACTAGGAGGTCTCGATCACATGTACCTATTGGTAGTTAGGAGACGGCATTGAGAGTAGTATAGAGGTGAGTGATGGTGAATACAGACTAGCTTGGTTGCACATCTGTGCTATATATAGATATATATCAGGGTCTATTCAGGTGACGCGAACGATAGGTAGTTAGGAGATCACACTAGGAGGGGGATGATCGGTCATTACAGGTATGTTGAGTGTTGACCATTTGGTGAGTGACATGGCGTCATACACATACGTTTATGGTATGGGAGTGAGCACAGACAGGGAGATTTAACATCAATACAATTTTTTCAGCGGGGTGTGACAGGGGGTCTCACAGAGAGAAGTTTCTTTAGCAGTGATTATGATGGGGATAGTGGTTTGTGGGAACGACTACAATTATTTAGGGGGGTTGGGCGAGAGGTTTAGAGAGAAAGATAGTCTGAATGGGATGGATGTAGTACACATGGAGATTGAGAACTATGACTAGAATTGATAAGTATGATTTTCATAGTTGGTTGTATTGGGAGCGGAGAGTAACACACAGCCGTTCTTTTACTTTAGTGATAGTAGGTCAACACGGTATGGTAAGAGTAGATTACCACACTTATTTTGTGATCCTACACTAATTGGACGGTTGTAGCGTGTGGTGAACATTATATATATTGAGACATGATACAAGAAGATTTACAATGATTAGTGCGACAGGTCTAGGTGTGTATGGTGCGCAGTGGAGAGCGGAATGTTGATCTAGAACATTACTACCTATGCGATCACATGTCTTTTGTATCAGGGTAGACAGTTCTTCAGTGCTAAGTATTATCAATCTTTTGGAAGGATCTGTTGTTTGTGTATGGATGAGATAAGGGAATATACAGCGCATAGTGTGGATCTAATCTTCTGTATTCTGTCAGGTCACACGCTTGAGTTTGAATATACTACAACATGGTTCTGGGGTCAATTGTCAGACTATTGTTATGATGAGTCTTATTACTTATGACATATGTATATATGTGCTCACGGTAGAGATCTGTCCTTGTCATTGTAAGACAAGCAGGGAGTTAGAGCAGATTGAGCCAAGAGTGACTCAGAAGGTCTCGCGTAGTGAGATGGCGAAAAGGGTACTACTTGGTAAAGTTTATTGACATGGGAGCACATACTGGACTCTATTAGGACAAGTTTACACTCGATAGAGGATCTTAGAGTAGTGCAGAGGTGTACTAAACTGAAATACATCTTCAGTCTATAGAGGTCACAGAGATGAGTATACATCACGCAGTGATTGGGGAGGCATATAAACTTGAGATAACAGGGATGGTGAGTGGTGGTAGATTAGCGATTACAACCACAAACACTTGATACTCAGGGTGTAGTAGTCTAATATAGTTGGTACGTGTGACTGATAGGCAAGAAAAGTCCTCTCTCTCTTCTCTTTGATGGAGATCTGGGATACAGTCACACATCTTGTAGTGAGGTGTGGTCATAGTTCTGAGACTTCTTATCCAGTAGTGAATAGTTATGGGGATGCATTAGGAGAGATAATCAGCGATCCAAGATTACATACACGGGTATTACTACACATCTTTGATCATTACACTTAACAGTAAATACATCTGGTCAAGGCACTTGTTCTATCGTCTGAATATCTTTTAATAACATCTTCACATACTATATCAGAGAGTTGTTCAAGTAAGTTTGCGTTTGGAGTAGTCGATCACTGACAGTCTATCAAGTTACATGAGTTCTTGGAGGGATACACACCTTGACATCTATGGGAAAGTACATTTTGTAGATTTGTGGATTGTATTCTATGTGAGAAGCACAATTTGTAACATTGTAAGCAGGACGAGGTTGCATTCATATGACACACACAGTTCATGCAGCTCTTATATCTATTATCATAACAGGTGTCTTATGCATGAGGACGTGAGGATATCGTGGTTCTCTAGATGTGTAGCAACACAGTACAGAGATGTATGTGCAACATACTTACAGTGCGATGTGACACTATCCACAAAATTCACATCGTGATTAACTATAAGTGGGGCTGTTTGGTATTACTCTTGCGATATCTACAACAGACGGGATGACTCGTATTTCTATATATTGTTAGTCTATTCTTAGTAGTCAGTTTTTGTTAACACACAGGGAAGTGCTATGTGCAGGACATATCAGAATATCCTCATTTTGACGTTATGGTGGGATAGAGAGATAGACGAGGATTCAGTATGGTGGATTAGTAGAGCAAGACACGTAGACTTATATGACGTTATTGTAGTCAGATTTTCTGTTATGATGAGAATTGGACTGAGGTTGTGGGGAACTGAGATTCGAGTACAGCAGGAGGAGTGTGTTTTAGTCACTTGTACACAAGTGTTATATATGCATAGTTAGATGGATAGTGTATCTACTAATTAGTAGTAGTTTATCATTCGAAGATTAAAGTATGTGTGCAGTTGTAGATAACTGAGGGGCCTGAGTGAGGTGATGGATTATAGGTGGAAGATGAACTAGAGTCTCAGTGTATGCTGTTTTCTCATTTTATCACACAGCACTGTATGACGGGACTTTTAGGGAGACTGAGTCTAGTTTCTAGTGTGTGTCTAGTTTGTAATGTTTATTTCACACACTTGTGGTGAGTGATGATCTATGTGGGATGGCGCAGACGGGGGGTCGACGTGTGATGTATGTAGTGGATGAGAGGTGGTGTGTTGTGTGTTGTGAGCATGTGGGACGACATTGGGAGGGAGACAAGGGAGTGCAGGTGTATGACATTTGGGGGTACTTACACGACTTCTGTTAGTGACACAACACACAGATCTTGTTGTAGACTGTGATAGCGTAAGATTTGATGTGGAGTCTCTCAACGTTTCAGGAACCTATTAGGGTTGTGATGTGGGTGACTGGATTCTCTTTCTGGGAGAGTGTATGACTGATGATGCAGGTTTTGAGTTGATAGTTATGTGCATTAATGGTAAAATGTATATGTGTATGGGAGATTGCGAGGTGATGTGATTTCAGAGATTTCCATATGCGACGTGGACATGGTGACCATACATTTAACAGTACAGACAACACAGAATGGTGTAGGTGGACTTTTGGTGAGAAGACAGAACGTAGGAGTGGGCTATTGGGTTTGTATGTGAGTGTGAGCAATATACTTGGACTGATGAGAGCATGGATTGTGGTATGGGACAGTTACTGGAGAGTCACAGGTAGTGGGGGGTGGAGGCAAAGAAACTCCGCGGGGGGGGTCGAGAGGTTGTTGGACAGTTAGAGTCTCTCAGTATAGTCAGAGATATGCACACTTTACATATACTCATGATGGGTGTGTGGGATCTTTTAGACGGGTATTGGTAGTTATGATCTGGTATACTAGGATGGTGTGATAGCTTTACTGAGCTAAGGTTCATAGGTATACATAGGTTAAGGTAGTACACACTACTGTGTTTATATAGGTGTGACATTATGGGTAGTTTAGTGGGGAGGTTATGTAGTGGTAGGTACTTTCTATATGTATATGTGATGTGTGTTGAGAATCAAGGAGACGGTGAAGAGTCATATTTAGATATACGTTTTGGATGAATTATCTTCATCTAGCAGACATCCTTGTGTTGTGTGGACACACGTGTGTGATGTCTCTACTTATTACAGATTGAGTAGTAGAGGAGGTCTAGGGTGAGAGTGATAGGAGGGATTCTAGTTATGGACAGGGTTTCTGTTTGTGAAGTGGGGTACCGTAGTAACATGGATCTTGAAGTGGCTCAATTGTTGTACTTCTCTAAGACTGATCTTATGTTGGTTCTGATAGTACGACTTTCATGGTAGTAGTTGAGTTGTGATATGAATTTAGCAGACTCTGTGTGTAGTACATGACATAAGCGTGGACGAGTAGTAAGCAAATCTAAGGACTGTGTGTCGAGGGACTAGGGATCTATATATGCTCATACAGTACAAGTCATGACGATTGTGGTCTGTGGTAAAGAGTACAAGTGGATACATATTGATGAGATGTGTAGTGATGATAGAAAATGGATTGTGAGTAGTGTCAGATCTAGTTACACTCACAGTTCACACAAGTTCCGAGTATAGGTCGTCTTACTCAGAGCTCTTAGAGGACACATATGGATAATGATGGTTACTTCTTTGGACTAGAGAGCAGTCATCTAGTAGCTATACTGTTGAAGTAGATTAGATATATTACTACGAGGTAAGGACAATCAGGATGTCATTTTCTACACTGAGTTACGAATGATCAGACACACAGTCTGTATGATACGACTTTTTATTACAAGACATGTGTACACAATAGTTACTCGACTGCGTGGCACACTAATGTTATTATCTTGCGGGAGCAAGAGTGATCAGCACTACGGATCTAGTCTATATTTTGTGTGATTATTGCGTTGGCATAGGGACTGTTGGGGTGTATGTTCAACTAGGTTACTGATTAGCTAGGTGAGGATTTAACATTGGCAGTAAGATGCGTATGCGTCGGGAATATCACACACTGGTAAGTTTGATCAGTTCGGCACGGTTTTATAATGGGACGATGCCATCGTGTACAGTAGAGTCTGGATCTATGTAGACTGGTGGCAGTCTACATATTCTAAGGTGACGACTCTCATTCTAAGAAAGTGCTTACTACGAAGAGCAGTGTGAGTCTAGGATTTTTATTTATATGGGAGGAAATTAGGGTATAAGGGGTACACACACTCTATTTTTGAGAAGTAGGATAGAAAGGATCAGCTAGTGATGTCGGAGTACAACACTAGTTATTTCTGCGTGGATGTCATATTCGAGGTGGATTGACATCTGTTTGAGAGTTTCTACACACTAGGTACACATACACATCTTATTTAGTCTCACTTTTATGATATCTTTTATGTGTGAACATTGCACACACTTTACTTAAGAGTGTTGTCGTTTCTGTCTGATTGAACAACAGATGGGTATCTTTTATTAATTCTAGAGGTTTACAATGATTTATACAGTATCATATCTACTAGCACGGAGGCACCTCTAAAGCTATAAAAACAGATGGATGTGATAGTTGGAGAGGTATGTCCTGAGGTGCGCTGGGCAGATCTCAGATACAGAGTGGTGTGATGTATTACAGGAGTGTTGATACTCTGAGTATGTGTCATTCATGCATATATCACGAGTGTTGCAACACTCGGTTAGTATTTAGGGTATGCGTGTGAGATAGCACACATTGCAAGTTCACTCAAGATGGGTGGTTAGATCACAATTCTTATAGCGAACAGACCGTCATACACATAGGGCTTCTTTAGCTAGAGTCTGTGATTCTGGAGTTGAATCTTTGTACACGTCTCTTAGACAGTATATTTTTCTAGAATACTTGATAGTGGGGGGATGGGGATGTTCTCTTGCATGAGAGTTGATTTATTATCTTTCAAATTCATTTGCACTTCTTACATTTTCTGTTTATTCTCTGAGAGGCGGATGTTATTCTACATCTCTTACACTTTCTATTTCTTTTGTTCATTATCACTGGTTAGGAGGTCTTGTTGTTATAAATATGTTAAGCGAAGTCCTGGTAGGAGTAGACAGTACATGAGGTGGTATATTGGGTGATACGAGTTGCAACAGGGGACACTGGCACACATTTGTAGTTCTTGGGACGAAGTGATTGGGACTGTTGATTCTCATTTAGTCAGGTTTAAGGTTATGTAGAACAGTCAAGTTGTGCACCATGTCAGATGTCAACTAGTATTTTGAGAGGGAGACACATTTTCAGAGTGCACACAATTTATTTGGAGGACTAAGTGATTCATTTTAGGTAGGAGGCTATGTGTATATGAGATAGGGAATGTGTATGTGACCTCGGATTTTTGTGCACGACGTAGGGTGGAGGAGCATGAGTCTTTTATTCTCTGTGTATTGGTTACGATATCATATATGTAGGACGTGGGACTCTTTGTATACAGTATAGACGAGTGGCTAGTGTGGGCAGTTATGAGAGGGGTATGAGTAGACACATTGTCATTGTTGATGATGAGGGTTGTGTGTTCACACAATGTGTTGCATTATACGAGTAGAAATGGGGAGAGGATCGAGTTCTTTGTGTATTTTCATGTTCTGTTGAGTATATGGGATGGGGATGGGTGCGGTGGGAGGATCTATTTTATTAGAGAGCTCTATGTAGGACTACATGGGAGACACTGGAGGTTTTTTGTGGGAGATATTGGTTATAGGGGAGGTCGCGCGACAGTTGGTAAGAATAGAAACTTTAGTATACGATGGTATATGCACTTCATAGGAGCACGATATCTTCTACTCTGCTTACAGTAAGATATCTATGGATCGTTTATCTCACTTAGGGTAGTTAGATATTAGGTTGTAGTTGTGATGAATGTGGCGTAAGTAGGTGTGTGGGGTGTAGGCAGTCTTCGAATGGAGTCTGAATGAGAGATGTGTCTCTTTCTATGGACATTAGCATGCAGAGAACGTATAGTGATACGTATTTGTTTAACACTGTGATTTGGAATGAGGAGGGTGTCTCTTTACTGTGATGTGGGATATGCGTGTATGTCACACAATATGTGTGATTTATATGAGAGAGGTATGTAGGTCTTATTGTTACTGATGGGTGTGGGACACTTTTGGTTCTATTCTTTTGACATTTAATTGGCTTTTATTTGGCAAAATCTCGGGTAATTTAGTGTACAATTAAGCAAATATCAAAAAGCTTGTTGCCAAAATCAGTTTAGGACTCAAAAGCCTCTTAAGCTTTTAAGACACTCTGTGACTTTCAGTAGCTTATTCCCAACTTATTTGTGGTTTTTAGAAAAAGTGTTTTTACAAGAAGTGCTTATTCTAGCTTATAGAAAAGTTGTTTTGAAAAAGTTTAGCAAAAATAAAAACAAAGTACGTATATGGAAGTCACAGGTTTCGAACCCGTGACCTCTACCTTAACATACTTCGTCTTTACCAGTGTGCTAGGTGGGACAATTCATTAGACTCTCCCACTATCTTTCTTTTAAGTAGTTTTAGCCTTTCAGCCCTTTTGGGCTTATTTCCAGCTTATTGAGATAAGCTAGTTGGCTCATTTTATTTTTCTTAGATTCTAAATAGTTAAAAGTACGTTCGTGATTTTTTCAGATTTTTCTAAAATAATTTGTTTTTTTTATAATATTTTTAGATTAAAATAGTTTTTAATTCATAAAAAATTAAATAAATGTCAAAAAAATATAATTCTTTTTTCTAGAATTAATTTTAATCATTTAGGACTTTTAGAAATTAAATTTGCATTTTTAGGGTTAAAGTTTGATAATTTAGGTTTTTAAGTCTCGGTTTTAGATTCCCGTTATCGTTTTCGTAATTTAATCTTAATTGCTTTAGTTTTTAGTTGCCTTTACTTGCATTTGTGTTATATTTGTAGAAATAGAATTCAAAGCAAATCTTTATTATTCAATCACTCGATTACGAACTTAACCTAGATTCTCCATTCACACCTCGTTGGGAAACGACCCGGAAGGTTTTGAATTTTACTTTGGTTAAAAGTAATTTTCTTAAATCCTTTTGGAATTCTTACTATATATACTATTATTGATATTCTCCTGGTATATACATATTCGGGGTGAATCACATACTCAAACACCATATAACACCCTCATAATTTGAGGGGGAGCATTAAAAATGTTCCTAATAATCGGCTTGATTAATAATTGGACATACTTTCCCCGAAACCATGAATATTTGAATCAATTGATATCTAAAATATCAAAAAAAAAAAAAAGAAACAAAAAAAAAAAAAACAAACACCAAACATAAAAAAAAAAAAAAAAAAAAAAAAAACAAAACCGAAAAAAAAAAAACAAAAAAAACTTAAAAAAAAAAAAAAAAAAAAAAAAAAAAAAGAAAAAAAAAAAAATAAACCCCCATGAAAATGTTGAATAAATTGATATCCAAAATATCAAGAGATTGACATTTTTGATAAGGTAGAAAAGTGATTAAAATAAGATTAAAAAAATGTGATTTTTAATATCTAATGTACGAGAATCCATATATGTGCTAAACTCTTTCGATTAATCTGAGTGCATAATATAAGGGGGAGCATGGTTACTTATTGGCAAAATGTGAAGTACCATATAATATACCCTGTATTGAGTTATAAAAGGTGGTTAAGTTTAGGTATTCATTCCCATGATCCAGCCAGAACTAGAGGGATCTACCCAGGTATATTCCACTAGATAGTGTAGAAAGTTCTTAGTAGAAAAAAAGAATAAAAGTGAGACAAAAGGAAAAAGTGTGCCGACACAGATGGGAGTTAGGTACTGAACAAACCCCAACCAGGTATAGTTATGGAAGTCTCGTGTAACGCTGAAGGTGTAGAAGAATTAAAAAGAAAAGTTAAGATAAAGGGTGAAAAGAAAGAAGCCCTCCTTACACTTAGGCAGAAACCGGGTCAATACATCTGCTGTCAAGAATCACAAAGATGATTGCTGACATTGAAGACTGACATCATAGACCTAGTGATGCAATGCACAACCCTCCCTAGCCACTCAGAATCTCTCAAAAGATTTTTGTTTCATTTTCTCACGGAGATTACACGTATTTTTGTTAACTTTATCACTATCCTATTAGATTGTATTGAAAAGGTGGCAGTCTGCTCCATCTACGATCACTGAAACCAAAGTGCACTATTGAGTCAAAGGCGAAAAGAATCAACAATAAATCCTCATTAGGACACTTTGTCAAAATTATGCTTTATATTCACCACACAATGTGAATAACGAAAATAATTAAGACTCCTATGCATTATCCTTGTGATTTTGCTAGAACTCAGAGAGATATTCAAGTAATCACCGTGAAGATGGAAATCCTACTTGAGACAACATCAAACAAGCTCATGGTAGGTGACTTGTCCATTCTATACTAAATCAAACTTGTGACAACTCAAGAGAAACGGTGGTGCGATTCTATACGAATCAAACTTGTTCCAGTAAATGAATTAAACGTTTGATGGTGAATTTTTGAAATATTAACACTCACGTATGTGTCACAAAAACACTTTATCAAGTAACACGTCGTTGAATTTTCAATCAATTTTTCTATTCAATCGGTGAGACCTCGTCTTGCTGGATCACTCATACCGTGTTGTCTGCTTTGAGATGCTTCGGTAAAGAGAACAGCTAGTGCAGCTGCGAAACCCTATTAAGGAGATTCTTCGGAATTCTACCTGATCACGAAGGCAAATCATTAATAAAACAGATCAACGAGAAACCATGGTATTGCAACCGATATTTGACGAAGACAAAGACCACTCTCGTCCCATATCAGTTGATTGTATCACTAACCTAAACCTAGCAGGTACTTCCTGACGATTCGTGCCAAGCCAGATCCCTGACGAGTCATGATCATAGCCACAGCACCAATGACCCCCCGACAAATGTAAAACATCATGAAAGCGCAAGTACATGTTCATCAAGGACTTTCGCTTCCTTTGATACCGTGCGTCTTCTTGAAGTGACGAAGTATTAAAGTCAAAGAATTTCAAAGAAGTTTCCGTCATTCTGATACCAGTAACGTCCTTTCTTCTCGAATTGACAAGTGTAAAGTTAAAGAATATCAAGAAAGAAGTAACACCTCGCTTTTCAAACATCAAGAACCATATGAGCATTTCGGTCCAGAAGTCACAAGATCACAAGAAGGCAAAGATTACAAGATGGCGAATAGAGATTATGCTTGGTTGATGATCTTAAGAAGCTCAAAAGATCACATACAAGTCAAGATAACGGAACAAGCTCAAGCCTAAAGTCGATGATCACTACGCCATATTCACAAGAAAAAGGAAAAAGAAAAGAAGACTACGAGCTCAAGACTAAAGTTAAAGCATAGTATGCTAGGTCTAACATATCATGTACCCTCTCTTAGCAACAAAGTTTTTAACAATATGAAAAGGCCTACAAAGGGATATTCAGGCCAGGAAGTTGCTCTATTCCCTACTATGCTAGATGTTACTGAACCTTCCACTTCTCCTTCAAGAATTACATCTTCACCTTCACCCTCACCTGAACCTTCACCTTCACCCTCACCTGAACCTTCAACTCAACACTCACCTGATCATACCACTGTTGCTGTCTTATTCCCATCACCAACACAACCATCACCAACATAACCATTACCAACATAACCATCACCTAGAGCAGAACACCACTTTCCTATACCCCGTGACTTACCTCTCCATGCTGTTCACTAACATGGAAGTGATGAGGGTAGCTTGAAACTTAATGAATTGACAAATTTGGTTACCACACTTTCTGACAGGATTAGAGTATTAGAGGATGACTTGAGGAAGACAAAGAAAACTTACAGTTCTGCTTTCACTAAGCTCATTCTAAGAGTCAAGAAATTAGAGGCTAGAGTCAAGATTGGGAAAGCAAGGAAAAGAGCTAAGGTTGTCCTTTCTGAAGATGATGAAGATGTTGAAGATGATTCTTCCAAACAGGGGAGGAAATTATCTGATGCAGAAGTTCAAGAGAAAGCAAGTACTGAAACTAAACCTTTTATTCAAGAAGTGACTCCCACTGAAGTTATTCAAGATCAAGGAAGCAGTGAGAAAGGGAGTGCTGAAATTAGTACTGTTGGTGCAACAAAAGGTACTGCTAGTGAAGTTCCAGTAGTTAGTACTGCTGAGGAAGATATTAGTACTGATGGAAGAACTGTCACTTATAGAAGAATGAGTGAAGAGCAAAGGACAAAAAAAGACAAGGGAAAAGCAATAATGACAGAGTCTGAGCCCAAGAAAAAGTCTAAGAATGAGCTTGAACAAGAAATGTTAAGTTTTGCTGAATCCATCAGACTAGAAGAACAAATGAATGAAGAACAAAGAGCACAGATTGCAAGGGATGAAGAAATTGCTAGACAGTGGGATAAAGAGGAAAGATAAAGAGCTATGTCTGAAACCAAGTCTACTAAGAAGATAGATTGGAATGATCCTTCAGTCATAAGGTATCATGCTCTAAAGATGAAGCCAAAGACAATTGCCCAGGCAAGGAGAAATATGATCAAATACTTAAAGAATCAGGGAAACTACAAGATTAGTGACTTCAAGGGAATGTCTTATAATGAGATTAGGCCAATATTTGAAAAGGTTTGGGATTTTAATCAACACATTGAGCCTATGGAGCATGGAAGTGAAAAGATGAAGTCTCCTGAAAAGATTGAAGAAAAAGATGCTAATACACAAGGAGTGGAAGAAGTTGCTAAAGAATTGGCAGCAAAAAAGTATGAAATATCTTCCTAGAAAAAGAAGGATTGTTAAGAGACAAAAGTTGGAAGAAGATGCTGAGAAGGAAGAACTCAAAGGCTGGTTTTAGATTGGCTGTAAGATACATAAGGGCGCCAACCATTTCACGATAGTGTGTAGGGTCAACGGCTTTCCTTTGTGGATCTTCATCCAGTTTGGATTTCTCCACCATGGGAGTATCCATGGGGTCACTAGATTCCATACCATATATTTTCAAAGATTTAAGAGCATATTTTAACTGGTTTAGAAAGATGCCTCTGGGACTTTGTGAATTCTGTAGTCCTAGAAAAAATGATATTTTGCCCATCATCGACGTCTTAAACTTTGAACACATTATTGTTGAAAATTGGTCACATAGTTCAGGTGTAGTAGACGCAAAGATTATATCATCAACATAGATTTGTACCAGGAGAATATCTTTGCCTTATCTTCTAATGAACAATGTGGGATCCACGGTTCCTTTAGAGAATTCCTGAGAGAGTAGAAACTTTGACAATAGATCATACCACGCGCGAGGAGCTTGTTTCAACCCATTGAGAGCCTTCTTAAGCTTGTACACATGATTCGGATTGTCTTGGTCCACAAACCCGTCCGGTTGGCTAACATAAACTTCTTCATGCAGAATATGCGAAGAAAATTCAAATAGAATCAAGTCTAGCCACTGGAGCAAAGGATTCCTCAAAATCAATTCCCTCTTGTTGACGGTAACCACGAGCAACCAAACGAGCCTTGTTCTTTAAAATTCCTCCTAATTCATCAAGTTTTACCTTGTAGATCCATTTTAAAGGAATAACCATCACTTTATCTGGACGAGGAACGAGTTCCTAGACTTCAAGACGTTCAAATTCATTAAGCTCTTCTTGCATTGCTTCAATCCAACATGCTTGAGTTAATGTGTCTTTATAGTTCTTTGGTTCAACTGATGTGAGAAAGGTATCGTAGTAACAAAATAAGGCTTGTTCATGGAGTTGGGGTCTTGTCGAAATAGGTCTTTTGAGTTCACCGATGATGTTGTCTAAAGGATGGTCCTTGGTCCATTTGGTAACATGTTCTGAGTTAGGAGCATCAGTGTGCACAATAGTGGGAATAACGTCCAAAGAAGAAGATGCTTCAGAGTCATTTTCTGGAATGGAATTGCCAAAGAATGGATCGTTATTCATGTGTGCAACATCTAAGTCGTGATTCTCTTCTTCAACATCGTTATAAATGATTAGAGATTGAGTTTCAGGTGTTGTTTGTGAGTTATTAGGTGATGGTGCCTCTTGGTAAACAATTATTGAGGAAGGTGAACCGGTTGATTCAGCGAGTTCTGGAGCTACTACTTCAGCAATTAGAGCAATGACTTCAGGGACTGGGCGATCAACACTTGATGGAGGGTTGAGTAATTCATCAAACAGTGGTTGAAACAAAATATCCCAATCAGTTCTTAAAAGTGGTGCAAATGGTGTTGAAGGAGGAGGGTTTGGCACGAGTCCTAAACTGATTGTTGCAAGAGTCATTTCATGAAGTGCGGGTTCTAAACTGCTGTGTTCAGAAGCCATTGCTGTCAGCTCATCAAAATCTACATGAATTGTCTCAATGATTCATCTAGTACGTCGGTTGTAAATTCAAAATACTTTCTTTGTAGGTGCATAGCCAATCAAAATACCAATATCAGCTTTCGGTTGTAACTTTCCAAAATTCTCGCTATCATTCGTCGGATAACAAAGTGCACCAAATACGTAGAAAAATGATAAATCAGGAAGTTTGTCATATAAAAGCTCATATAGTGTTTTGCCGTGACGAAGACGTATGAAGGAACGATTTTGGGTATAACATGCGGTAGCAACTGCTTCTGCCCATAAAAATAACAGAGCTTTTGCATAAATCAACATTGTGCGGGCAACTTCAATAAGCGTAAAAGACCGTTTTAAAAGATTATTAGATGACACATTCTCCCCCTCAATTGATGACCTCGTTTTCTATTTAAAGAGCTGTTGTCATTGTTTGAGTGGTCGAATTGTCTTTGAAGATATTTTTGTGATTACTGAAAACACTGATTCATTGTGAAAATACTTTTTACCAATAACAATAAAATTTCTATTATTTCGACAAAGGAATATGCACTGACACGTACATTATTTTGTATATAGGGAGAAGCTCGGGTTTGTTTGCAACGTAAAGGACAAGCCTTTGCATGATCATAAAGTAGACCATAGCCCGAGAATAAATTCCTGTGAGAAGGTCAAGGGATTTCTTTTGAAATACTTGCCCTTTAAGATGAGACCGGGTGGGCTATTCGTGAAATAATAGCTAGCTGTTTTGGCATGTGTTAAAAAGCATTGAGGATCTACGCTGCTTCGAACTTCATTTGACATCCAATATAAGCCTTCTATCATTATTGGATTTCATTTTCAAGAACGGTAATGTTAGAGTTTGTTAGGAAAAAAAATAATTGGACTTGCACATATGTACAGCGTGTTATTTTGTTTTACTTTTTTTTTTATATTAGGTTGATGTTGGTTTTAAGATTTTTAAGAAATATTGTATTTGGATTTTTATATGTTAGGTGTGTTTTTTTTGTTTTGTTTAATTTTTTGTTTAACAGAGGGGGGTTTGGGAGTGGGGTGGTTTTGTTTGGATTGATATGTGTTGTGTGTGTGGGGTTGTGGGTAATATTAGTTGGATGAGGATGTGGGATTGTGGGAATTTGGGGGAGAAGTAGGTTTTAGGAGATTGGAAATGATGGTGGTTTTTTTGATTGGAGGGAGAGTGTGAATTTGGAGGGTGGGTTGTGGGGGAATAGGGTTTGTAAGTGGGTATTGTTTGGGAGAATAGTAGAAGGAGATTAGGGGATAGGGTGTGGTTGGGGTTTGAGTTGGGGATTGTTGGGTGGTGTAGTGTTGGGTTATTGTGTGTTATGATGTTTTATTTTTGGAATGGGGTGTGATATTGTATTTTTGGGTTGATGTTGACAAGCCCATAGTCGATAACTGTGATCTCATCCAAAGAACTTGAGCACAACAATAACAAGGCTATATAATCAGATTTCTACTGGAAATCCTCACTTTTCCTTTCTGCCTTTTTGATGACCACTAACAAGCCATCTCCCTAATAATTACATACATCCAATGTACTTTTTCTTCTAGTATCTTAGCAACCCGCATGATCAGCGTCTCATAAGCATTGTTAAAGCAATAGAGAATCTTTTGGATAAACTAGAGTCCCAAATAACGGATTCCGCTTAGGTATTTAAATATTCTTTTACAAATTGTAAGTGCTTTTTTTTTCGTAGGCTTTGCCTGATACCGGGCACACATGCATACAGCAAATGTAAGGTCTGGTCTACTGGCTGTAAGATACATAAGGGTGCCTATCATTCCACGATAGTGTGTAGGATCTACGACTTTCCCTTGTGTATTTTCATCCAGTTTGGATTTCTCCACCATGGAATATCTACGGGGTCACTAATTCTATTACCCATATTTTTTTTAAGATTCTAGAGCATATTTAGACTGGTTTATAAAGATGCCTTTGGGACTTTGTGAAATCTGTAGTCCTAGAAAAAAATGATATTTTGCCCATCATCGACATCTTAAATTTTGAACACATTATTTTTGAAAATTGGTCACATAGTTTCAGGTTAAGTAGACCAAAAATTAAATCATCACATAGATTCTACCAGGAGAATATCTTTGCCTTGTCTTATCTTATGAATAATGATGGGATCCATGGTTCCTATAAGAGAAATTCTTGAGAGAGTAGAAACTTGACAATAATCGTAAACCACTGTGAGGACTTGTTTCAACCCATAGTGGGGAGAAGCTTTCTTTCTTAAGCAATATGACACATGATTTCGGATTGTCTTGATCCACAAACTCGTACCAGTTTGCTGGCCCACGACATATACTTCTTCGCGAGATCCGTTCAAAGAATGCCGTCTAACATCCAATTGGTAGACGAATCATAATTCGTGTGAGCAGTGTAAGCCGAAAAGAAAATGTGATAGCATCAAGATCTAGCCACTAGAGCAAACGATTCCTCAAAATTAATTCCCTCTTCTTGACGGTAACCACGAGTAACCAATCGAGCCTTGTTCTTTAGAATACCTCTTACTTCATCAAGTTTCACCTTGTAGATCCATTTTAAAGTAATAACCATCACTTTATCTGGACGAGGAACGAGTTCCCAGACTTCAAGACGTTCAAATTCATTAAGTTCCTCTTCCATTGCTTCAATCCAACATGCTTGAGTTAACGCGTCTTTTTAGTTCTTTGGTTCAACTGATGTGAGAAAGGTATCATAGTAACAAAATAAGGCTTGTTCATAGAGTTGGAGTCTTGTAGAAACAAGTCTTTCAAGTTCACCGATGATGTTGTCTAAAGGATGATCCTTGGTCTATTTGGTAACTTATTCTGAGTTTGGAGAAGCAATTTTCACAACAGTAGGAATAACATCCGAAGAAGAAGATGCTTTAGAATCATTTTTTAGAATTAAAATACCAAATAACGAATTGTTATTCCATGGTGTGCAAACAATCTAAATCATGAATGTCTTTTTTAAACATCGTTAGGAAATGATAGGAGATAGAGTGTGCAGGTGTTTGTTTTTAAGTTACTAGGTGAATGTGCATCTGGTCAACTGTTTTGATGAAGGTTAAACCGTTTGATACAAAAGCGTGTTCTAGAGCAACAACGAATCAACTATTGGAGCAATAACTTCAGGGGTTGGGTGATCAACACTAGGTGGGGGAGTGAGTAATTCATCAAACAGCGGTTGAAACAAAATATCTCAATCAGTTCTTGAAGGTGGTACAAACGATGTTGCAGGAGGCGGGTTTGGCATGAGTCATGAACTGATTGTTGCAGGAGTCATTTCATGAAGTGCGGGTCCTGAACTGCTGTGTTCAGAAGCCATTGCTGTCAGCTCATCAAAATCTACATGAATTGTTTTAAAGATTCGTCTAGTACGTCGGTTGTAAATTCAAAATGATTTCTTTGTGGTGCATAGCCAACAAAAATACCAATATCAGCTTTCGGCTGTAACTTTCCTAAATTCTCGCTATCATTTGTCGGATAACAAAGTGCACCAAATACGTAGAAAAATGATAAGTCGGGAAGTTTGTAATGTAAAATCTCATATGGAGTTTTGCCATGAAGACGACGTATGATGGAACGATTTTGGGTATAACATGTGGTAGCAACTGCTTCTGTCTGGCCAAAAAATTACAGATATTTTTGCATAAATCGAACAATAATGCGGGCAGCTTCAATAACGGCACGCTTACTCTTTGAATGACACCATTTGTACTGTAGAGAATCGCAACAAAATGATTCATGAGAATGTCAGCCTTCTCATAATAATTCCACTGGCTTTGATTAATAAATTCAGTTCCATTATCAGTTCTGATTCATTAGACAGGTACTTTAAGCCGCACTTGGATCATCTTGAGAAACTTGATTATGAAATCTGGAGCTTCATCTTTTGACCTTAAGCACTTTACCCATGTAAATCGAGTGTAATCATCGATAATGATGAGGATGTACTTCTTTCCATTAACACTTGTGACACACATTGGGCCACAAAGATCCATGTGTGAAAGATAAAGTTTTTCTTGGCTGATGTCTTCAGATTTAGGTTTGTAGGGTTTCCTCTTGCTTTTTCCCATTGCACACGCAGAACACAGATGGTCCTTTTCAAATTTTAGCTTGAGGAGACCTCAAACAAGACCGTGTCTAGCTAAATGGTTGATTGCACTAAAGTTCAGATGAGATAGACATCGGTGCCATAGCTAAGACTTAGTCTTTGAGGCCTTTGACAAGAGACATATAGGAGAGGACGCCATCATATCTCCAAGAGACAAAGTATACAGATTGTTGCTTCGAGATCCAGTCAATAGATAAACACCTACTAGATTACAAATGAAGCAGGTGTGTTGACGAAAAGTAACTTCAAGGTTTGAATCACAGAATTGCCCAACGAAGAATAAGTTGTGTCCAAGTCCTTCCACGTAGTAAACCCTTGAGATTGTAACATTCCCAATCTGATAATCACCATATCCCAATATCTTTGCCATGTAATCATTTCTGAATTTGAATGTACCCAAAAATTTATTGAAGAAATTAGTGAGCTGAGAGCGATCTCCGGTCATTTGCTTGGAGCAGCTGGAGTCCAAATACCAGAGAACAATTTGGACAACCTGCATTCATCAAGAGAGGAAGATGGAACATCAGAAACTATGGATCCCTAAGATTTACTGGGTTCCTTATTATTAGCAGATATAGATTTAATAATCTTAAGTTTGCTAATAGGAACATTAGTTTTAGATTTCTTAGGTTTCCTTGAGTAAACCAATGTTACTACAGGCTTAGGTGTATCAGATTTTAAAGCAGTTAGTTTCCTAAGGGCACTTCAGTAGTTTTGGTAATCCTAGTTAAAGGGCACGCATTTTCTACTATAGTGAAAGTCTGACCAGTAGGTCTCCAAATGTATCTAATATTTGTAAACACTTTTCCTGTTGGTTTCCAAACTTTTCTCTTTGAAATTTTCTTAACAGATTTAGATTTAGCATGAGCATTCACATCATTGATAAAATCAAGAACACATAAATCATGATTATCAGAAAGCATGCAACCATTACACTTAACACATAAAAGTTTAGAATTCGCATTAAGCGTGGAATGCTGCACATTTGCAGTTCTGTTAGGTTCCACAACACAATTATTATTTTTCACACTAGATTTAACTGTCCTAGAGTGGGCATCTACTTTATTATTCTGAGTACTACTTGGTGTTTTCTGAATCTTATCTTTCTTTGTATTGCCTGAAGGCTATGATCCGCTAGCACTACTAGACGGTTTTACTCCTGTAGAAGACAACATAGGTTTGTTAGAAACTAGGTTTGATGAATAAGCTGTTTTTGTGTTTGTGTTTTCTGAGGATGTGACAGGCTCAGTGAATCTAACTCTTTTGTCCTTTTCTTTGGGGTCACGACCACTAATTTATCACTTGAATTGTTGATGCTAGGGCAGGTTTGTCCGAGTATTATAAGCAACTCCTGAATTCATTTGGTATACTTACAAGCAGAGTCTAAGGGATTATTTAGAGGATTTTGTGATTTTTCTTGTTCAACTACTTCCCTAAGAATCTCAGCTTGTTCTTGAGTATGCCTAAGGTAGTAAGAGTGAGTTGTCCTATTGTTCAACAATTTAGGGCTATTGTTTCCACATCAATCTTAAGCATTTCTGGAGCAAAACTTTTTCCTGAAGACTTGCATTTAAATCAGAGATTTCCACAGACTTTTGATTGACTTGATTAACTAAAGCATCACATTGTTCTTTTGATCGAATACGTGTTGGTTTGATTGAGTCATAAAGTTGCTTATAGGTCTGTTTCAAATGTTCATTTTCAGCAATAAGCTTTGACACCCTATGATCCAATTCAATATTTATTGTTTCAATCTCTTCCATGTCCTTTTTGACCTTATCCTCATTCATATTTCCACTTAAAGATTTAATTCTCTCTTTTAACTTCTTTATGACCATGTCTTTCTCTTGGGACTGACCTTTCAATTCATTTAATTCAAAATATTGATCAAAATTTGGAGCACTTTGATTTGAAACAGAATTGTCTCTTTGAAAAATTTCCTGATTAAGTTGAGTATCAACTTCTAAAGAGATGCAATGTTTTTTAAGAGTGGTATAACTTCTGAACAGTTTATCGTAAGTCTCTTTTTCAATGAAATCCTTTTTGTTGAGAAGCTTAGTCTCAAGTTTGAGACACTTTTCACATTCATGCATATTCACATAAGCATTATCCATAGAAGAATTCACAATAATGTTCACTATATCTTTGCTAATGACTTATTCCAAGAGTCGTTCGTTTTCATTTAAAACTTGATTCATTTTAACTTCAAACGTTTTAGACTCCAAACTATGTTGTTCTACAGCCTGTTCCATTTGATGAAAGACGTTTTGGACTTCAGTAAGTTCATCAATTAAATATTGATCGAATGTATTGAATATGTCCTTCAGTGCTTTTACAAATGGAATAATTTCATCCCTAAAATAAGCTTTTGTATGTTCAAACCCCCACGAGCCCTTAGTGATGACTGTGGCTGTGGTTCTTTCTTTGACAACCACGTCAAATTCAGCAAGATGGTGTTTAAGTTTCTTCAAACGCGTATTAACCATGCTGACTTTAGGAAGTTCTTTTGGAACCTCGACTTTGGTAGGTCTACAAGAAGGACTAGGATCTGAAGAATTCATAGAATTCTGAGACCAAAAGGATTGTTTAACAGATAATTCAGTTTGTGGAATAAATCGTTTTTCAAAATCTTGAGAAAGTTGATTGAGAACAGCATAATCAATTGGTGTGGTATTAACTTTCTTTTCTAAAACCATTGGATCCTATTGTTTTAAAAGCATTTTTGAACAACTCCATTCAGCAAGCATAAAGGTCTCTTTGGAGTTAAAAATCACAATAGCACTAGTGTTCTTAATGACATTACCATCATAAAGCTTTGGTTCCAACTGCTGAGCTTTCTTTAGATAGAAAGGATTTTGAAAACCTAGAGCTTGTTTAGTGGTATAATCATAGAAAAACTATGGTTTTGTCAACATATGAACAGTTTGTGCGGATTGATATCTTTTATAAACAATATTATCCAGTTGTTTGGTCTTCTTTTCTAAAGCAATTTCTCTATCAATGTTTCTAGATTCTTCTTTCTTAAAATCATTTTTGAGAAGAGTAACTATTTGCATTAAAGATTCTTTTTCTTTTAAATGTTCAAAAAGAGTTTGTTTAAGACGATCAATCTCTATAGACTGTTCACATGAATCTGAAACATTATCTTTACTTTCTAAATAAACATTTTGTCCTTCTTTTAAAACTTTAACTTGTTCTTTATATCTTTTAAGCTCAACAGTTAAAGTATTATTGACACTTTTATTGTCCAGATTTATCTTGGTGCAACTAATTATTTGGGTTTTTAGTTGTTCAATCACAGATAATATCAATGCATCTTGTTGTGCAGATGAGTTAGAATTCTGAACAGCTGCATGTTGTGAATCTTTCACATACTGAGAATAAGGAATGATATTGCTATCACTGGTTATTTCAGTCTCTAAATGATTCACAACACTCAAATGTTCAAAAGACGGCATTGCCTACACAGCTTGATTTATCATGTTGTTATCCATATTATCATGATTGTTTACCTCAGCGAGAGCATCTGAACCATAATGAGATAAATTCACCATGATAGCAACTTTGGTAGTGTTGAGTTCATCACAATTAGAGTCATATGCATCTAAATCATCAGCTTGATAAGTGGTATTATAGGTAATGAATGCTTGTGTGGCTTGACCTTTTGCAATTCTTGGATCTGCCAAAAATGCTAACTCTTCTTCATGTAGAATTTGACCATTTGCTTGAGCTTGTACCAGCAACACTTTATCCTTAAACTAAGAATCATCCCGTTTCTTTTTAGGTTTAATGCATTGTTTGGACATGTGTCCCTCTCCTTTGCAGTTGTAACAAATAACAGTTCTTTGTTTTCCAAAATTGCTTCCACTTGCTCCTAGAGTGTAGGTCCTAGTGGTACCCGTAGCAAAAGAAATTTTCCTCCCTTGTACTGGTTGTAAAGTCACTCTTCCATCATTAATGGTAGCTTGTTGCCTAGGGTTTGACTTCCTCATCTGGTTGTTGGTAGTAGGATAGCGAGATGTGACGATAGCTGATAGGAATAACATTATATGGTTGATGGAATCAATGGGATTGTCACCTTGCTTAAACACTGGAACAGTTAGACCTGAGTCTAGTTGGGGAAATTCATGTTGTTATAGTTGTTGGTTGACTGTAGGAGCATATTCCAATTAGGGGATGGAGTGAAGAATAGACGTTGTGGTGGACTGATGATTGATAATCATTAGATGGATAAGTGATTGAAAGAGGTGTTGATGATTGATTGTTTGAGTCTTGTTGAGACTGATAAGGTGATCCATACTGTGGAGACTGATATAGTGAAACTTGTGGTTAAAATTAAGAGTTTTGGTATGATTTCTGATGAGTTTGTTAAGGAGATTGGGTCATCTGATGGGTTGCAACCAAAGCGAGCGGATCTGAGTTGTGTTCATTCATTAAACGAACTTCATTTGCATGAAATTCATGTTGTCCCAAGAAAGCATGAAGCTGATCAATATTAGTTATGTGCAAGTCCCAAACCAGTTTGACATCGGTCACAAATTTGCTCCACTCAAGAGGAAGAGTATTAAAAAACGTTGTATTCACTTGAAATTGTTCCAGTTTCACATTGTAGATGTTCATGTCATTGAGTAGCAGTGAAAAACTCAAGTAGAAATCACGTAGTTTTTCCCCCTTCTTATAAGCAAACTTATCGAATTCATCATATAGTTTACACTCTCTTTCCTGTTTCGTCAATGAAGTTCCTTGCATGAGAAGTTGAATTCTTTTCCAAAGTTCCTTGACGATTTGATGTTTCCTCACAAGTGCATAAACCTTTGGTGGTAATCCTTGGAGAATAATATTTGTTGCTTTGACATCACAATCAGCTTAAATTGCATATGCAGGAGTCAATTCAGAGTATTTTCTTGGCCTAGTCACACCATTTTCCTCAATTGTAGGCCAGATGAGTGGACTATTTTCAACATATTCAAGGATCATTTGTCCATGTTGTCTATTCATCATGTATAGCTCCATTATGCTTTTCCAAGAATCATACATATCCTTTTCCAATATAGGTGGACGATTGTCAACACCCGAAAGAATCACTTTTTCAAATACTTGCCTTTAAGATGTTGTTTGGTACTAATTTCATGTATGTTATTTGACTAGCATGAGCATTCCCTTGTTTTTACTAAATTACGTATAGCCTAATTAACTTTGCCTAATTCACAAAGGACCATGGAATGATGGGGGTAGTTTCCTTGAGTTATGTTAGGGTGAACATGAAATTCTAAGATCACTTGAAAATCACCTCGACCTTATGTGTACATACTTGTTTTATGTGTTATGTTATTGCCCGATGATTGTATTATGCTCGCTATTATTTGAATCATCATTGATTGCCTATTGACTTGCATGTTGCCTTGATTGCATTACATGATGCCTTGAATGCTTGCCCTATTCCTATTGCCCATGCTTATCTTGCATATTTGCCTCGCAAGCTCTACATGTGGCCTTACTACTATATGATCTCTATCGCTGATACTTGGCTAACATGCTTGCCTTGCAATGCTCTATATGTCCTCATGCATACTCATACTTTGCTACTGCTTACTTATTCAAGCAGGCCCATACTATGATTTTCTATTTTGAATACTATACTAAACACTGTTTTGAATACGTCCCAACATTGAGTTGTCAGACGGCCAATGTCGAATACACTATTTTGGATATAGTATTTTGGTTATACTATTTGGAATACACTATTTTGAGAACACTATTTTGAAATACTTTCTTTATATACTAATTTGGGTACACAACTACTCAGTTGTTGCCCTATACTATTACGCCACGGTTATCACATGCCCTGTCTCCCCCCACACTACTCACTTTATTAGAAAGTCTGAATACACCGCATACTAAACCGACGAATTAGATTACATCCTTAGTCGCACTAAGAACAACTCACTGATCAGCGTAATCGCAACTAGTGGTCTTGTCATACAATTAGGACTTTAGAGATTTCAAATAGAACAATAGGATTCATGAGAAAGTGATACCCTCATAATGAGTTCTTCACGTCAGCCGTAGTAACAGTACCCGCCCTAGTGTTTGTGTTCTGGAGATGGCACCAATATTGACGACCCGAAGTCTTTCGGTCAAATTTTCTATACAAGTGAAACGTTTTCTTACAAACTTTACGAATTATAAAATTTAGGATTTTCTATGGTTGATTATTTAAATATAAATCGTTTTGAACACATGTCCAAACGACAATTTTCTTAAAAGTTAAAAATCTGAACCTTATACGAAAAACCACTTAGTCGATGCACAAATTTTTACAAACATCTTTTTACATTGCTATAACTAACAAAAACTTCAAACAATGTTGCTCCAAGCTACATTTATGGTCAAAAATTTCATAAGGGTTTACCCAAATGAATTTTGTCGCAACTTTTAAAACCATGCCTCCGGGAAGGGACACGCACTATGTCTACATACTATTTGGCCATTAGATACGAACCAAATACCTCTGAATATCAACAAAAAATTTTGAACGCTCCAAATCATTGGCACCAGGTTTTGCCCTTAGAGACTTTTATTTATAGATCATCATCTTTAACTTCTCATACCCTCGACTACACGTTCCTCCATGACATTTTCACATCAGGGGCTGTCTTCTTCTGAAATTCTTTTATATCAACTATGACATTTTAGCAATGTTCATCCTTATTGTTCAAACTCTAACTGGTCATACCCTTCTTTTTGGTATACAACGTTAACAACTACGCTTACCCTTCCTAGACGATAAGGACGCCATCATCGCAGACCTCTATTAACCTCACTCACACTACTCGACTTGACATGAGAACCTTTTTACGAAACATGTACATAAGACCCTTTTAGTCTGCATAAATAAGGCACTATGTACCATACAAATATCATCTCCATAATTTCAACTTAAGACTATAACTACCAACCCCATACTACAAATTTGACATCCCTTTGCAATTCCTTCAATTGCCTTGAAACAACCAGTTTCACATTAGGAAGCCTTCATTTTTTGTTCCTCTATCTTCGTATACGATGATCGTTCCTCCATTCGGAGATGCAACACAAATAATCTTTCTATCCCATGTAGTCTTACCTCGATAATTGGTCAACGATTCTCTTCTTCAATGATTTCCTCAGTAACAAATTCTAATCCTTTAGAATCATGATTTACATGACGGTACGAAGAAGTCGCAAACATCTTCTGGCACCAGACGTCAAACGCGAGCAGGTTTTCCATTCTTCTTTCACATTGATCTTTTCGACTTTCTTTGAAAAATATATCGATCTGATCAATTGCACTAGTAACAAGCGTTCGTGCCAATATGCACCGCCTCATACCCTGTTTCGTACAAGTCATTTTGGTTCTGGTAAAGACCATATAAAGAACGACTGCTCCTCCTTTCCCTAATAGATACATAATGTTCTACTACACGACGCCTTCTTCTCCATAGTGTTTACCAATTTCTCTCAAAACGACTCACTTGCCTCGACTGTAACCCTAGTCTTCTTTGCTAATTCCATTTATTTAAGGCATAGATACACATTCGTTTGTTTTGAGCGAACCTAAAATTGAGCAGACTTTTCAAAAACATTAAGTTCGTAATAACTACTTAAGGTTTAGCCTAATTTCATGACAATTCTTGTTTGATTGAGTTATGGAGTTAAGTTAGATTCAAAGTTGTTACTTAGTTTAAGGTCTATGAAAACTTTGTTCAAGGAAGGTCTAGTTTACCCTCGCCGATATAGCTGCCTGATAGTTACTTTTGCTGACACTCTTTTCACCTAGTAGGATAAGCTTGGATAGAAATGCTATGATTTCAGCTTCTAGTAGCATTGACCATGCCACATAAGCTATGACCACAACAATGAGTCTTGATTTGAATCCTAATTCTTTCATGATGAAATTGACCTCCATTAAATTCTAAGTACAAACGTTAGTCTTTTACAATGAGAAAAGAGAAAACTATTGATTCTAATATAGTATACTAGGTCGTTACACTGGACTAGCAGTTTTATTAGCGAAACTTGTAACCTCGACCTACGAACACTCTCTAGATTCTAGTGGTTGACACATGATGAACCCTAAGTAAAGCTTAGCCGATGATTAACTAGTCATCACCCCATAGGAAGTCATCTTGATGATTGATTTCATGTTATAGAAGAACCAAACAGAACTCTCGTTAAGTTAAGCAACCTTAGGCGAGATAAGATCTTGATTTCATACATTAGAGGGAACTCAAAGCGAGGACCCAAACTTACCTGGAAACATTAGATACTCGACAATGTCTCCCTGATGAAACATATGTCACCTCTGGAAGATACCCAAGTCAACGATCAAATTAAAACTATGCTAGGAAACCAGTAGGAACCGGATATCATGCCTAGTGCCCTTACCTTTCATCCCACATCATATCATCCGATGATTCGTCAACAACAATCACCAACCCATGGACTGTTTAGATTAAAGGCAAATTAGCACCTAGGCTTGTTGGACCCTTTGAGATCTATGAAAAGATCAGCCCAGTAACCCATCGATTAAGACTACCTCAAGAAATAATCACTGTTCATGACACGTTTCACGTATCGAACCTCAAGAAATATTTGACTACCCAACCCTACAAGTAATTTTAAAGGAAATTCAAGTTGATGCTAAGTTAAGCTTTGAGGAAAAGCTAGTAGAAACCTTATAGCGAGAAAATCAAGAAAACTGAAGCGGAGTAAAATTCCTATAGTCAAGGTGCAATGGTCCTGAATTTACTTAGGAACGTAAGAATCAAATGAAACTCAAATACCCGCATCTCTTTAGCTCTAGCACTAGTTTAATTTCGGGACGAAATTCTCCTAAGAGGGTAAGACTGTGATAACCGGTGATTTTCCCTAAGTTATGGTATCCTAAAATACTATAACTACACACTTTCATATTTCTATCTCAATGAATTTCTATAAAATAGTCTAGATTTTAACTTTAATTAACTTTTACGATGTAACTGGCTGTCAGTCAACAATTTCCTACTATAATGAGTCTTTTACTTCAAACTATCACTTCCTAAACACTCACGTTTGCATTGGTCACTTATGTAACCTTTGCCCATTTTCGAGTCTCATAATTTTCTATTTAGTCCTTTGACTTTTGATTTTTAGTGTTTTAGTTAGACCAGTTATCGTGTTAACGGTAGTTAGTTTATGAATTATTTAATCAATAGTTCATTTATTTCTTGAATTATCTTATTTTGGATGATTATATCTATATTTGGTAATTTCCGGGAGATTTATCCCGCAAACGGCTTAAAATGTCAAACAACGCGTTCTGACACGTCCATTAATGTCCAAACTTAATTTAAAACAATTTAACTATAAGACCTATGGTTTTAATATTCAAAGTTTAAGTAAACATATTTTTACATTCATTAAAAATAAAAGAAAACTTCGGGTCACGTTTTAAAATCACGAACAATGAGCGATTAGGTAACTCGACACAAAACGAAGCAACCCGAAGGCCTCTTGGATACCACCAAGGCCGGCCACCACCTAGGAGACAACAAGGCAAAGATTTAGGAAGGTTTTCTAAGGAATGTTTTGCTTATCTATGTCCATTCATTTTAAAACACACACACTCTTCATAAAATTTCACACACAAAAATCATTCTCTCATCCTCTCTCTTTCTCTCTTGTGGCCGAACAACAAAACACACACAAACACATAAATTTTCCAACTGTGATCAAGAACATGAAGATTTAATCGTTTCCGGGTTGATTCCAATAGGCATTGGTATATAAAAACAACGTTTGGGTTGTCGGTTTCGTGTCGATCTCATCTTCAAAACCCTCTTTGTAAGTTATCATTTATTCAAAAAAAATCTTGTACTTTTAGTAGTCTAATGATGCATAGATGTTAGTTGTACGGTGCGTTTTCTAAAAAATCAAAAGCGAAAATCTACGAAACACAAAATAAGGGTGTATTTGGGTCGAACAAGAAAGAAAAGGAAAAACAAAGATTTTTCATTTTAATATAGTGGTTGTGTTGGTAAAATAACACTATTTACATAATAAAGTTTATAGCTTATTTGGCTTATTAATAAGCTTTGTATAGCTTATTTTGTCTTATGTTGTGTCGAACACAAAAAGAAACACAAAGAAAATGGTTTTGGTCATTTACATCTTTTGTCATATTTTTTGTAGCTTATTGTTATAGCTTATTTTGGAAACTAAAAGTATTTCGTAACTTACCGACTTAATAATAAGCTTATATAGCTTATTTTGGGCTTATTCTATGTTCGACCCAACAAGGACAAATAAGCCACGGTTTATTTGTGTCTTGTGTGGCCTTGACTTATTTCTGTAGCCTTTGGTTTAGCTTATTTTTGATTCTAGAAGTGCTTATTTATTATTTTATAACTTATTGGACGTATTTTGGGCTTAACATATCATTTGGATGTGTTTGTTTTGGCTTATACACACCACGACCCAACTAAGGCCCAATTAGATTTGGTTTATTTTTGGGATCCTACGTTTGGCTTATTTTTCGACTTATTGATAGTGCTTAACTTAGTCGGAAAATATCGGTTAAAGAGGTTGAATAGCTAGTGGTGGTCAGTGGGTCGGATACTCCATAATGAGTCCATTAAGCTCGCGGCTTATGGCTTATTTGGTTACACGGCTTATTTCGTTGACTCACTACTTTGCTTATTGGACTTTATTATTTTCGATTTATTGATATTATTGAATTTTACGTTATTGGGCTAATTAGTAAACTTATTATTAGGCCTATTATAGACTAAATACTAAAACTAAAGATTTTAAACTAATATTGGGCCTTAAGGCCTAATAAATGAAAAACTAGTCAACTTGAACGTTTAAAACGGGTTTTTGGTATACTTATATCTATAGAAGTTCAAAATAGTTTAAATAGTCGTTTAGAAAAGTGTTTGGTAAGAATTTAATCGCAAACGTAAATTTTGGCATTTTACACACACATCATCATTTGAATCAAAAACTTCACTTCATTCTTTTTTTTCTCATCTTGGCTGTTATCCGAACACACAACACACACACAACACATTCCATGATTTTTTACTTTTGATATAAAGGAACATGAAGGTTTTAATATAGCTTCCGGGGGGTTGATGTTTCTAATAGGTCGCGGTTTCTTTTAAAACAACGTTTGGATTGTCGTTGTATTTTATGTTTTCATTTTTTTTGGTTTTTTTATACTTTGTATTTGCTTTTCGTTGTGTTGTTTTTTTGTTTTTTTGTTTTTGTTTTGTTTTTTATTTTTCTTTTCGTGTTGATCTCGTGCTTCAAAACCCTCTTTTGTAAGTCACTTTAATTCATAAATTCTTGTACTTTTGAATGTCTAATGATGCATAGATGTTAGTTGTACGGTGCCTTTTTTTAAAATAAAAAAAAATCAAAGCGAAAAGTTTTCAAATAAATATAAAGGGTGCATTTGGTTCGAGTTCAAAAATAAAGAAAATAAGGAAAAACTCACTTTAATATTTTGGTTGTGATGGTTGAATAACATATAAGTACTATATAGCTTATTTCATTTGTAGCTTAAAAATAAGATTTTGAAAAGCTTATTTATAGCTTATTCGTGGCTTATTTGGTTTCAGACATAAAAGGGTCACACGAAAAGTGATTTTGATTATTTACCTACTTTTGTTATATTTTTATATCTTATATTGGTAGCTTATTGCAAGAACTAAAAATAGCTTAAGGCTTATTAGCTTTTTATTAAGCTAGATATATAATTTTTGGGCTTATAAAACCCACGACCCAATAAGGCCTAATAAGCCGCGGCTTATTGTGGACCTTATTGTGGTCCGACATATTTTCATGACTTATCGTTTGGCTTATTAGAATACTAGAAATACTTAATCACGTATATTGTAATTTGTTCGATTTCAAACTTGGAATATTTTCGAAAAGCTTGTTTTGGGCATATGAAGGCCACGGCCTAACTAGAAGCCCAATGAGCTTCGGCTTATTTTTGGGACTTTTGGTTCGGCTTATTTTAAAATTATTTATAAAACTCGTTTTAGTCGGAAAAAAAAAAAAAAAATGTACGTTTATGTGGTTAGATAGGCTCGTTGTGGTTTATTTTGGGCGAAAAAGCCTTATAAGTACCTATTAGCTCTCGGCTAATGGCCTTTATTTGACTCTACTCGCGACGCCCTATTTTGTTTAACTTAACAAATCTTCATTTGACTTAATCGGTTTTTTGGCTTATCAAATTGATGGATTATTGTAATGGCCTTGGTTTGGATTTAAGACTAATAAGGCTAAGGCACAGAGATTTTGAATTTTTATTATATTGGGCGCTTTAAGGCCCATAAGTAAAAACTAGTCAACTTGAGCGTTCTAAAACGGTATTCTTTGGTTTATTTGTATATTTTTAGAGTTAAAATAGTTTAAATATTCGTTTAGAAGCGTGTTTGGTAAGAATTTGGTCGAAAACGTGAATTTTGACATTTTGTCGGAACTTGAATTATTTGGGAAAAATGTTTGAAAAATGAGGTCTAAGACCTTGGAAAAACGAAAACGTTTTATAAACAAACGGGTCATGCCAAAATTTTATAAAAATAATATACTTGAAATATTTTTACTAAAAACTACTTTCTTAGAAATCCGACAAAAAGACGAAGTAATAAAATATTATTAGTTTAATAAATCGACTAAAAGACGAAAAATACATTTTATAATTTTATAAATTATAAAACTTCTCTAAATTGTTTTATGTAATTAAAACGCGTCATTTCTTATAATCAATACAATTAAACTAGGTAACTTGAGCTTACCGGGTAAATTACCGGAGCATAGTTCTTAATATCTATTATCTAAGTCTTGTTATTTTACTTGTCTATTTTTCTTAAATAGTATAAGTATATAACATCTAATATACATACTTTGACATGTATTCTCCGAGTCCAAATCACCAACCATCACACAACCACTACTACTAAAAGCAGTATTACGAAACGTTTTCAGAACTCCTATGCATCAATTTTAAGTACATATTTCAAACATAATTCTAAGTCAAACGAATTGCTAGGTCGTGTCAAGAAGCAGTTGTACGCCGTTGTTTGATTATCACACTTTCAGGTATTTATCATTTTGTTAGGATGAGTTCTCGTAGCCTAATTTTCAAACTATTTTCCGTTGGGGAAAATGATACTCAAGTTTATTTCATACATTTTTATCACTGTGCAAAACAAATTCATACTTTTTGGACAATGCTATGTGTCTATGACTGCTATGTGAATGACACAAGGACTATTTGAACAACATATGCGGAACTAATCTTTTTGTGCATGAGTTTTATGTGAACTTCTATGCAAGGACAATTTACCGACCTATGTTAGCTCCAGTTGGTAGGCCTTAGGTACGGAGGACAAATCAACGCGTAGACCATTTGTGAATGGTTGTTATGATCAATTGTCTACGGGGTTGTTATGAACATGTGACCATTGGATTGCTAATCACTACTTGCATTTGTTTTCATATTGCACAATTGTCCACTATTTAAATTCTAGCACAGCAACTGGGTTTACTCTCTAAACCTACGAGCTCACCAACTTTATGTTGACCTTTTCGAATATCATTTTTAGGTGATCAGTATTTTATATAAGAAGGAAATTGTATTCAAGATTTATCATTGACTAAGACGTATTTCTAAAGACATGTGTTTACTCCCTTTTAATACCGGGTTAAATGTAATAGCGTAAACTAAATTTCCTTGTAACAATGTATGGTTTATCTTGTATCTTGTGCAATGTAATCAAAACATTGCGCCTCCTGTTTCCACTCTTAGCGGGGTGTGACATGAACTATTCAGTTATAGAGAAGACAGTAATGAAGCTACTTTTGTAGTTGCTGCAGTGGATAAGATTTATGCACATGAGTCATTGACTTTCAATAATACAGTTGCTTATGAGGTGATTTTCTAGTGGAAGGCTGGATTGAATGATAATATGGATGCTCGATCAGATGTGTATGTGCTTAGCAACGGTTGCAGGAAATGCAGTGATGACAACAATGGATATTGCTGGGAGTATACACCAGGTATGTTCATACATCTATTTCTCTATATAGATGATATGGTTTTTTTCTTGCGGATGCAAGGTTGAGATCTGGTCTACCAAGGGTTTGCTGGATAAAGCAAAGGGAAATGTACTTGGTATGGAGATCGTCAGGGATCAGAGTGGTAATACTCTAAGGGCGTCACAGTCCATATTTTACAACGGAAAGTTGGTACAGACTTTGTTGGAGGGACACTCCGACCTGTCATTGGAGGGTAGTCTATTAGGGGACTGTGATGTGAAAAAGAATGGTAAGTGGTCATGTATATATACGGTTGGAAGCCAGGAGTATCAGGTGGTCTGCACGAGACTTGACATTGCATCTGCAGAAGTGGGTATGTTGGAAAAGTTTGATCATGGATTACAGACAGACGTACATGTTTTTGTGGATTTTTACTACGCCATGGAAAGATCGATCAATGTCATGGGTAGATCAATCACAAGGTACGGGTTGATGATACAAGGATGTGCAGGAAGCTTGAAAGCTAATTTGCAGTACATAGAGGCTTTGTCAACAACTGAAGCGGTATATATGACGTTTATTGAGGCTTGAAAAAAGGAAATATGGCTAAAGGGACTCTTGACAGAGACAAGATATGAGCTAAGGTTAGTAGCAGGTATTGCTACTGGTGCTTTGGTAAATCAGGCCAGTTATCGTTCTGAGGGTCTCTGAGTTACATGTCAATGTTACTTCGTATCGGTATTTGGAATAATAGTGTTTACTAAAGGTGGAAATTGTTAGATATAGTATTAACTTTAATCAGTTGTTAAGGGGGTGTTAGTGCAAAGTTAGCTCTATTATAGCATATTAGGGTGTAGGGTGTCTTGACGGCCATCCTATACCTCCCCTCTCATTTCTATAAAAGAAGGTTGGGGGCGGGGGGGGGGGGGGGGTTTATACTTTATTCTTTTAACCTGTTTGTTCTCCCCCTCATCTCTATAAAAATTAAAAAGAGGTGAAGGGGGAGGGGTTTGTACTTCATTCTTTCCTTACTCAATAAACATTTAATATTGAGGGTTATATTCTTGTGCATCTTTTCTTTCTTTTCTGTCATACATAATCTGCTGGGTGTGTTCGTCTTCAAGATTGGATTAATTCCGCACTAGTAACCAGGTTGTAGAGTGATCGAATCCTACAATATACATTCGACAGAATGAATGGTTGTATCATTGTGCAAACTGTAGATTTTTTGCCTATATCAAATGTGTCTTAAATGCGCCACCACCTTCCACTTCAAGGTAATACAAGTTTCCTTCCTTTTTGTTTGTTTGTGGATGCACTTTCTAACAACGTATTTTTCATTTCAGAGATCGTCCAATTCTGGTGCTACTGAAGACTCAAGCAGTCTGCTGCATTTTCCAATGTCAGACGTATTTACCGATCCCTTAAAACTACTTCATCTCGATAAGTTATCTCTTAAAGAAAGTGTTGAATTAGAAATTAAGCATCAGAGTCATCGTCATCCAATGATTCTTAACGTTGAGCCCTAACATAACAACACACCCAACACTAGTGATTCCATTGATGTATGTTATGGGTGTGTACGACCCTTGTCTTTTCCATATTATAGCTGCATATACGGATGTTCATTCAAACTCCACAAATATTGTGCCAAATTACCCCTTACACTAGAACATCAACTTCACCCAGATCATTCCCTTGACTTGGTAGACACATTAGGACAGAAGTACTTCTATAACTGCACTGGTTGTTATAGCCGGGGCAACACGTTTACGTACCGATGTGAAACTTGCAATTTTTACCTTTGTGTAAATTGTGCATATCTACCCAACATCATCAAACACAAAACCCACAACCATCCACTAATCCAAGTTATAGATCCTTCTATATATATCGAACAAAAAACTTTGCTACTCTATGTAACAAACTTGATTTTTTGGCATTTTTGTGTATTTTATGACTATTTCCCCCTCCCGGGTTAATAAAATGAAAGGCAAAATTGTCATAAAATACAAAAAAAAATTCTATAAAATAAAGTTTAGTACATAGAATAGCAAAATTTCATATTCGATACATATAGTAGGAAATCGTGACAACTATGATACATTATCATGCTATTAGCCTTTTAGATTACCACTCAGTAAATTATTTTTTTTTTTCAAATTTTAGACTTGGTGTTCTCCTTAGCAGTCCATATGATTCATGTTGTATAAAAGTGTCTCAGACTATAATTAGAAATCCTGTTGGATCTTCTAATTTTATTTTATATGCTAATGTGTAATGCGTAGATATTACTATATTTGTTACAAGCATCCATATAAAACTTAGTTGAGAACATGTTCACAAGAATTTGTTGTAAATCATCATCATGAAAAGTATACGTTCCAATGCTTAGATTTTTATATAAAAAAATGAATATAGGCGCACCTAAGCCCATATAAGGGCCTCGCAACCAAGGTGCTAAGCATCGGTGGACCTCTTAAATGTACCGAGCCTAGTCGAGCTTCAAACGCGCTTTTAACACCTTTGGTGTATATATGTCATTTTAAGTTATTATACACTTTATAATTACAGCTACATCTACATCTACATTATCAAACGGTTTAAGAACACAAACATGTTTGCTTAACTACTATGCTAGGGGTGGCAATCGGTCGTGTTCGGGTTGAATTGTTCACTCGTGGTTGACGGGTGATTATACCTTACCTAAAACAAACCATTAATAAATCGTGTCAAGAAAACTCACAGATGTAACCGTTTCAGCCCGTTTAACCTGTTTAAGTAAATAGGTCAAGCGGTAAATAAGATTGGTGATTTTTCGATTTAACTAATATAAATGTAAAATGATATAAGGATCTAAAAAATGATAAACATAAATAACAAATAACTATACAACAATATCAATGATATATAAGTTATTATAATTGTAATTTACTCATATCAAGTACATAGCAAAATACATTTCTTCCAAATCCAACATAAAATTCAAGTTATATATTTTATTATTTGAGGCTTATATATACTTAAACGGGTTCACGTGTTAACTTGTTTAATACTTACTCAACCCAAACACGACCCATTTATTAAACGGGTTAGACGGGTTGACCTGTTTTTACCAAATCCGGTTTTCATCAACTTCAAACAAGTTTAATTTCGTGCCGGGTCGTGTCATTTAATCGTGGCGTGTCGAAAATTGCCCACAAGATCATGTTTCCCAAGAAAGATACCCGCAAACTGGTTTTTCTTCTAGGACGGAACCTGGTGAAATAAAGACAACAAACATGAACATGCAATGTGTGTCGTACGTGTTATTCCTTTCTTTATTGCTTTTCACAAAAGCATACTAAGGATTGAAAACGGAGCAAAAATGGGAATTATCGGGCTCGATTTGATCAAGTTTAATTATTATTCAAAGTCAAGACGAAGCCGGAAATATTCTCCGAGCATGCCAATGGAAAAAGCACGAGAATTCGAGTTCAACGGTGCCTTCTTTGTTTATTGGGCCGGCCCATAACCCGTTATATGGGCCGGGCCAGCCCATATTATTGCTAGCCCAAATCAATGATTAAATTAACCAGCCCATGACCCAACAGTACCATACGCAAGGCCCATCTCACCAATCCCAACTTGAATTGCATCTTTTGATTTTTGAAATGCAAAGTGAAATGGAGTAGCAACAACAATCACGTGCCCTCCAAATAAAAGAGTTAACCTCACGTGAGGTTCCACTACTTAGTTTTGGGCCAATTATGAGCCGACGCGTGGCCTCCTTTTATGAACTCAAATATGCTCACACAAATGAAATGAATTGAGAATAAGTGCATGTGAATGGATGTGTGGTGGAAAAGCATACGTTGGTTTTAAGCAAAGTTTGTGATTGGTGGATCTGAAAGGTGTACGAGGAAACGATCACGTGATATATACATGCGTTTTCATTACGCATTGATTTCACTCGAAAGTTACCAAAGTATCCTCACCAACTCTTGGACTATAAAAAACATACGCATGCATTAGTAATGGGTGTGGTAGTTTTTAGATAACACAAAAAGAGTTCTACTTTCTTTGTATTTCTTATTTTTCAGTTTATAATTTTTAGTAGCTTATTAATTTTGTAAAAGCTATTTTAGCTTATTGAGGATTATTGTAAATGAGAGTGTGGCTTATTTTAAGAATGAAAGTGGTTTGAAGTTTGGCTTATAATCTTATTCTCCTTTTTCTTATATGTTGTCTTATTAAGCTTATTTGATTCAAAAGCTTTTCGATGTGCTTATCTGGAGCTTATTTCGAGTTCAAATAAGCTGTTAAATAGCTTGTTTCGATCTAAGTTTAAGCTTATATTAAACAACATTTTAACCTTAGGTTTGTTGTGCACGGGTTGCATAAATGATATGAGAATTCGAACACGAAGTAAGATAATATCTTTGACGACATATAGGTCATATTTGCAATATTTTGCGTTTAGTGAAATCATCTGCAATTAATTACAATGGTGAAAAATGTCTAGTGATTTTGGAAGAGAGTTGAGTTTGTGAGTGAGGCTGCAACGATGTATGTTGCATTTATAATGCACATAGAGGGCCATGTATATTAAGAAACAATTTGAACTTGTCAATCAACATAATTTATTCCAAAAGTTATGTAAATAAATGATGGTTGAAAATGTATTTGTTAACTTTCAAAATTAACAATATGTTTATAGAGTTTCTAGGTTGTTTGCACAAATATGTACATGGTATTTAAATCACCAACATTAGCATACAATAACAGTAATCGATGTGTAATTAAAATCTCGAGGAATTATAGTAACATTATTAAGTTACCTTTCGCATGTTTGAATCAAAATAAATTGTTAGTAAAATAAGACTTTCAAAACAATATATGTTTTAATCATAATAAATAATAAAGACAAATTTGTCGCACTTTATTACCATTTCAATTAACAAAAGTCAACTTACTACCATATATTTCAATCGTCCAGATATGTATTTTATTGATTGAATACTTTCAATAGTTTCTTAAGATAAATTAAGTTTTTCACTCATTCAATATTTCAAATAATTCAAATTCATATCACACCAAAATTGAAAGTTGACGATCAATATTCAAGATTCTCAAGTTGACTATGACATAATACAATAAATATTCGAGTAAATAAACACAGTTTACACAACAAAATGACAACACTTCTAACAAAATATAGACATAATTTAAATGCCAACCAACTACAACATTATTAAGAAAAATTCAATAAATTATAAGATACAATTAATAACAAAGTTACAACAAATTTAGGTAACAAAATTCATAAATAAAACTTATAAGCAAACAAAACAATCTATTCAAACAAATTTACACAAAAATAAATTTTCAATAAAATTTAATAACAAATTTTTCAAGAGAACCATAGAGGATTCCGGCAAGGCAGCGGGTTCAACAAAAATGCCGGCAAGACTGTGTCCAAAGATTCCGGCCGACGAGCCACAAATCCGGCGAAGATAGATTCCGGCAAAACATAATTGTTATAATAAACTTATAAAATCTCGGATCTATGCATACGTTTTATAGATCGATAAACAAACCTTTGGACGTTACAGCAACGACGGCAACTCTCCGGTGAGACAAAAGCGGCATCGGCATGATGTGGCTGAAAAAAACGCAATAATGAATGGTCATAAATATATCAAAAAACTAAAGAAAATACATTAAAAATAAAAACAAATTTTGTTATTTTTTATAAGTTAAAAACGAAACATGAATAAATACTTGAAATAAATCCATATCTAACCAAATCCGGCGAGTAAAGTGGCGGCAACAGATTTTCTGGCGAATCCACCGACTGCCAAATTTTTCCGGCGAGTCCCGCGAAATAAAACCAATTTATTCCGGCGACACCCACTTCCGGCAATATTTGCAACACCTACAAAATATATAAATCCTCAAAACATGCCAAATCATATAGATTTACTAAAATATAAAAAATACCTTAAAAAATTTAGGGACGGTGGGCGAGCGACGGCATCTGGCGATGGTGGGGCGGCAGCCGAGCCGGCGATGGTGGGGCGGCGACTGGTGGTGGTGGGGCGGCAACCGCCGGTGGTATGAGAGAAACTGATTGAGTTTTGAGAGAGAGTGGAGTGTGATGTTGTGTGTGTTTTGAGTTTTGAGTATTGAGTATTGAGTTTTGAGATATGTGTGTTTGTATATTGAGTTATATAGTTTTCTTACGTACAACTGTTATTATTGCGTACAACCGTTATATGCGTTTCAGCATTAATTTTTTAAGTCAATCAATCATGATATACGTATTAAAAGGTTTCCAATGGGTCAATCTAACCCGTTCTTTCTTTTTTAGTTTTAAAGGTTTCCATGGATGAGTCGTGCAGCATTAAATTTTTAAGTTTTCAGTTTTTCAAAAATTGTGTCATAATGCTTTATAGATAGTATAGATATAGATAGATATATTTAACCATAATCCGAATTGATGGTTTTAGAGTCGAGATCGCTACATATGTCATATATCATTGGAATGCTGATCAAAGTAACCATTTGAATACGCCACCAATAGATTCAAATACTTAAGTTGCTCGTAACTCAGGTGTAAGAATCTGTCAAAATCTTACATATGTATCA